>JANVCC010000319.1:2396664-2517061 GCA_025345505.1 Todiramphus chloris collaris
AAAAAAAAAAAAAAAAAAAAAAAGGAAAAAAAATGTATGTGCATTTTTATAGAGAGATAAATTGTCAATTTATTGTGTATAACTTCTGATCAATTATTAATCGTTAGTGTCAACAACGGGGTTATAATTACCTTCACTTATTTAAAGGAATATTTATTTTTTCTCTCTCTGATCTGGTAATTAGTTAATGCTCTGGAGTAAAGAATTCAAAGCTGATTTGATAATGATTGAGACAGTTCTTTTTCCCTTCTCTTTTGGCAGCCCCCTTCACAGAAGGGGGAGGGAGAAGGAGGAAGGTGTCTCCCCCCCTTTTACAAAAGAGTCCATGTAAAGGCAAATAGCGGCGCGTTTCACTTTTCAGGCCATAAATAACGACTCTAAGAGGAAAAGGGCGAAATGACAAACAAATAGAGCGCAGCTGGGATGAATAAGGCCGATCAAAGTTAGCGGGGGCCGAAGCTTCCCGCAGCCGCAGCAGGTCTGAGTCCCATAAAGGTGCCAGCAACTCTTACCTCTCTCCCCGAGATCAAGGGAGAGAACGAGCAGGACGTTTTTAACCCCTGACATCTTTCCACGAGCGGAGAAAGGGAAAGGAAAATAAATAAATAAATAAATAAATTCAAAAATAAAAAAAAAAGGGGGGAAGGAGAAGCCGAGTATTTCTTCTCTGGGGGAGTCCTCAATGCCTTCACTCTCGCCCCGGGGAAGGGAAGGGGATGCTTTACCTGAAGCCTGTGAAGCCCCCGCCCAGCCCGCGTAGGATGCGCGGGGAGTGGCGGGGGAGCGACGCAGTGAGGGGCCGGGCTCCGCTCCTCGGGGTGGGAGAGGAGCAGCCTTGCACTTTTAAATCATCCTGGACTCGGCTCAGGCCTCGAGATGGGGAACACTTTTTACATTCTCTCTCTTGTTTGGTTTTTTTTTTTTTAATTTTTTTTTTTCTTCTTCTTCTCTTTCTTCCCCCCATTTCTTTGTGGGAGCTCGGTAGAGCTTTATCATGAAGAAGAGCAGCAAAAGAGCAGCCCGCAGGAACCGTGGCTGCCGCCTTGCTGCCGGGTCTTGGGGCGTGGGTAACCTCCTCCTCCCCGGGCCTGGAACCTGGCAGCCGAAGGAGAGGTAATCACTGAAAAGCACCCCTCCAGCTCCGCCTCTCCCCCCCCCTTCCCTCCCGCCCCCCCGTAACAGGCGTGTGGCGATGAGCCGAGGTAGAAACTCCATCGTTGCCCCCCTTCTCCGCTTTCTTCCAGACCTCCGTTTAATTTAACGTCAGACGAAGTCTCGGAGACTTTTCGTTTTCAGTGCGATAGGGCTCGTTTTACGGCAGATCTGCGATAGATGGAATACGTGTAAATAATATTATATAAAAAATAGTGCAGAGGTGTTATATATCAAATGCTTCTCCCGTGCAACAAACCTGCAGTGGGAATTGCAGTGCAAAATGCAAGTTTTACAATTAATTCATCCTGACAGGTTTGACATCGCCCGGCTCCCTTTTTTTCCTGCAACTCCGTCCGCAAATGAATGCCGCTTCCAGAGTGTATGTTTTAATTTGTCACATCAAGGCAATAAAAGGCAGCAATATATACTTAAGCCAGTTAACATTGTAATAACAGGTTTAAAGGAGCAATTAAATGGTAGTGAGTCGCATGTCTGACTTTCTATAGGCATTACCACATCAATGGTACCTTTTAGACTGACTATAACTTAGCATGATTGTCTCAATTAGTTTAGCTACATGATAGTTATTGTGAACTCTTTGTGAGTAATCAATGTTACGCAAGCTTATGGGAAGGAGTCTTTAATAGGAGTGAGCAGCAGCTAAGTAACACGGACCTCCTATTTCCAGAAAAACACCTTTTTCCCCCCCTCTCCCTCTTTTTTTCTTCCTCTTCTCTTCATTTCCTTCCTCCAACCTGAAAGAAAGAAACGGTAATTTATAGTCTTATAAATCTGTTTCCGAGATCGGTGTAGCTGAACGCAGATTTACAGGCAAATAACGACTTCGGCCGCGGCTGATAAACGAAACAGCCGCTCCAGTTCAGCGCGGATGGCGAAGCACCCCTGCCACGCTTCTCCTTTCTTTTAGTGGCGTGTGTCGCGGCTGTTGGCTGTCACGATTGAGCCCCGAGCCGCAAATAACCTCGAGGGATGCTCACATCAAATGACATGTGCGTACACTTAGGAGCGCCCGAGTTTCCCCTTGCTGACACCGGAGCCAGTCCGGATCGGCGAGTTGAGGAGAGAGACCCGCCTGTGCGCCTAAACCAGAAACGGGTGTGGGGATGCGTGTGGATGTCAGAGAGTATTTCTGGGCAGAGGGAAGAGTGGCTGCAAAGCAGGGTTATAAATACCACATAATTCAGAGAGAAACGTCCTGCCGGAGTAACCGGCTATTTACTGACTTGTTAGTTCTTCTCCACCTACAGAACCTCTCATTAAATACCGAGCCACGGGTGGCTAATGCAAAATACAAAAGGCTGCAAATTTAGCGGGAGTTGCTTGAGCTGCTTCAAAACGCTAACAAGTTTGTAATGTTTTCTGTCACGGGGGGGTGGGGAAAAAAAAAAAAAAAAAAAAGAGAGCGAGAGTGTACCATTAAAATTTCAGATAAACAAGACGCAGGGATATTTCTCTTGGTGAGGTTATTCTTATTAGTCCTAACAATGCCTCACCATTAGACAAGGCTGGAGTCAGCCTCAGCCTCAAGACTTCAGATCTGCAAGCTTTTTTTTTTTTTTTTTTTTTATGCACATTACATTTCTGTCATGCTTTGCAGCAGAACACGATATTCCCAAAGAACCCAAAGAAGAAAAAAAATACTCTGACAGCAACCATTAGTTAAGAGTGCAATGAATAAACCCCTTGCACAAGAGTATCAGGACTAATTAAGATTCTGTTTAGCAGCCCTGGATGGAATGTTAATGTAGCTTTGACTAACTGGGAATAAGCAGGGGGAAAAACTGCATTTTAAGAGGAATGCTGGGGTGATAACATCTCTCACTTCTTCTGTCCAAGGTCTGCCCAAGCCTGTTACAAAGTCATTATCTCAAATTACTCCTGTACTTCATTTTTAGAGGGTTTGGGCAAGATCCCCTGGCGTTGAAGCGCTGCCTAGAGCCTCACAAAGCCAATACTCTCTAAGGGGATAAAGGCTGAATCAACCTACTATCTCTACCTTCGAGAGTTTGCTGGTACCAGTTCCTTGGACAAATACAGCCAGGATTCTGGAGGCAGATTAGGATCTATTGCTGGCGTCTCCTCGAAAATCCCTAAAGGGTTTTTGACCCTTTGAAGTTTCGTCTATTTTGCTTACACAGAAGTTTACATGATTAAGTCAGGATTTTACAAGGCTCAACAAGGCAAATTTAGTCACCTCGGAACATTCAACACCAAAAGAAAAGTAAAATATCCAGTTGTCCTGCTACTCGTTTAGCTCCAGAAATACTAGCATACTGTGATATTTACAGTGATTAGTGTAATAAAGCAGAAAAATATCTGCAAGACCGCTTCAGCAAGGGAGGGTAAAAAATTCCTTTCCCCCCATCTATTTATTATTATTATTATTAATTATTATTATTCCTTTGACATTGTAAATTCCCGCCCCACATTTCTAATGATCTTAAATGAGGCTGTGTTTCTCGAAGAGTAGATAAAATTTCCCGAAGTCCTTTCCTGTCTTTCTAACATTTCCAGCCTGCCTTCACTCGTCCTTATTCAGGCAGTTGTTTTCTTTCACCGTCAAGCAGCAAACCCACCTAATCCTTCTCTCTGAATTAAACTTTTGCAAGTTGTTAAAAGCAGCCTCGCATAATATGAATCTTTGCTTGGAAGGAGAGAGCTGAGAATTTACAGCGTAAACAGGAGAGGAGGAGCAGAGATCTTTCTTGGGGAGCAGTTACACATTTGAAGATGTCCCCCACAATCAGAGTGGGAGAGCTGTAGCTAGAGACTGCAGTTGCATCTGGCCCACCATACTTGCGTTGCCTTTTCTGGAATACAGTTAATCTCTTTTTCTCTCTTTCAGTCTTTTCCCCTTTCTCTCTTCCTCTCTCCCTTGCTCCTACCAGAGAGAAGATTGCTCTGCCTAATGGATTACTGCTGCAGAGTTGTTTTCTGAAAAGGAAGGAATGTTCTGTTGAGGCTTTGAATAAAAAAAAAATACAACCACAAACCCCAACAACCAAAAATCCAATGATAATGATAATAACAATAAAAATAAACAGACCTGTCAGGCTGGAAAGTTTCTGTATCTGGATCAGAGAGTTGCAGAGACAACAAGAGCAATCAAGCTAGCTGCAGATTTCTCTTCCTCGATTTATAATTGATGAATGGATTTTCTTGTGCAGCTGCAGCATGGTTAAAAACTATTGAAGAGGTAGGTGTCCTGGGAGGCGTTATTTTGTAAGGGAGACAGTTAGGAGTAACTGGGTGCGTTTATCAGCAGGAGATCTGAGCAAGCAACATGATTACATTAGCTGTTAGTGGCTAGGATTCAACTTTCCATAGGCCTCCAGCACCTGCAGTCTCATAGGTGACTCACGTGGAGACGGGTTCCTGCCAGCTGCCAGCCGCATCGGGGCATTGAGCTGGCACAGAGCTCCCTGTTGATTTCGGCAAGGAGCACTGCATCCATCTCAATGACATGCTGTGCACCGCTGCTGTTCTGGCAGAAATCGGTTTAGTCTGGTTTTGCAAGAGAAGGGGGAGCAATATCTTGCAGCATTTATTTCTCTCACACATTTAGAGGAAGTGGAAGGGATTTTCACAGCCTTTGAGACTGGTGTATTTCCTATTTTGGCTATGACTTTTCTCTCTCCCTGTAGGGATATACCTGGTAGTTTGCACTGTGTCTTAAAGAGAGAGAAACTTTACAATTTGTACCAAGAGATACACAAAGCTGTTATCATGCCTCTGGATTGTGTGTGTTTGGCACAGGTCTGGATGAACTTTAGAACTTGTCCTTGACTGGGGGTCTTTCCATATGTTCTGGATGCACATTGTAAACCATCTGGGCTTCAGTGTGGTACCTTGTTTTTGCATGGCTAGTCAGAGAAACAAAAGGATTTAGAAAGGACAGGACTCCAGTCATCAGAACCTCCCTGCACCCTTTGTAAAGGGGCTTTGGGTTACATTCAGGAGCAGTACAAGATGGAAATGGAAACAGAATAGAAAAGTCTTATTCAGCCTCTTATTCTTGAGATCATTAGGCTTCAGGGTTGTGGTCTTTTTTGAGCTTAAACTCACCAAATAATTTGTGTGTTGTCTTTCCTTATGTCTAAAAAGGCTTCAGGCTTCTCAGAGGTGAGGAAATTATGCATAACCATGTTTGGGATACTCCAACGTGCCCCCACCCCACATCCTTGAAGGGCTCAGGATGGGACACCCTTCCTAAGCAGGCCTAAAGCCCAAGCCACTTGCAAGAAGTGGTTACCCTTGCCTTCTCCAATGCACTTGAGATGGAGTTGTTCTGCTGGTGACAGCAGAGCGCAAACACAACACAAAACCTTTGGAACAGGGACAGAAATCTACTCCCGATAGAGTGACTTAACCTCTAAGCAGCACAGACAGGTCCCTGAGCTGCCTCTTGCTCTCCAGTGTTGTGGCCCACGTCTCTTTTTTCTGCATAACCCCATCAGAGAAGGGTGAGCAAGATATGCCCCAATTTCCCCTTCTTCAGCTTTTTGTGAGAGAGGATGCACAGAGATTTTCACGTAGAGACAGGGTCCAGCATATGGACATTATTTTCCCTGAGCTTTGAGTTGCGTGAGCCTGTGAGGGGAGCAGGTTTAAGTCACATCTTGCCACTTTTTGTATTTTCTACTGAATAGCTGCACCCAGGTGAAGTGGCTTTGTGCTCAGGGAAAGGGCTGCTCTGGACACAGCCCTGCTACGGGCAGGGAGCTGTGGAGTGAACTGCTGAAACAACGAGGGCCAGTCCCACTGAGGGGTCAGTGAGAGGGGGAAGCTACAGGGTTTCATTCCTCTGTTTCTCTGCCTTCTTGCTCTTCCGCTGGGTAGGAAGAATCTTATTCTTAGCCCGTGTTTCTTCTGGGAAAAAAAACCAAAACCAAACTCAAGATCTCCAGTGCCGTGCCTGATCAGCTCTATCTCTTTGTACAAATCAAGAGATTTTCTTCTTCCTTTTTTTCTTTTTCTCCCCAGCAAGTTTTCATTTGTCTTCTGATTTTAGAACTTCTTTTGTGACATTTTTTTACACTGTAAGTCTGGGAGAGAGTCATAAATTTATAAAATAATGAAATGTGGAATACTTACCTTGTTACTCAGTTCCAGGATGTGGGCTTTTGAAGTAAAAAAGTCCTAACCAAACAAGTATGAGATTTCCCATAAAACACTGAACTCTTACTTGACTTTAAAATATTATTGTCAGCAAAGTGACTCATAATTACATTTATATTTATCCATGTTTGGTCAGTGTTAATGTCTGTAAACTAGATCTTCTTGCTTTGTTGGCTTGCTACATTTCTAAAAATTCTCGTTAGAGCTGCAAGATGTGGTTATGGAAGAATAAAAACTACCTCCTTTGGATTTTTTCATAGCAAATAATTTGAATTGCAGAATATTATTGGTCAACATGTAAGAACACATCATTTAGCTTTCATATGCCGAATTTGGAAAGTTGGCCATCACAAATAAATTGTTTATATTTTTTTTAACAATAGTTCCAAAAAAACATATATCGTGGAATCCTCCAAACTGCCTTTGTGCAAAGCCGCTTCTGAATTACAAACACACGTAATTCTACTTCAGCTGACATCAGTAGGAGCTAAATAATCAAGAAGTAGCATTCAAATGAACTTTTCTATATCTATAATAGCAAGAATGAAATTATAGTCCTGCAATTGGCATAACAGGAAAAAATGTTTACACAAACTAATAAACAGAAAAAACTACTCAGTTAAAAGCACAACATTTCAGATGTTTTAGAGGACTAGAAACAATAAAAATGTCTGTGGAAATATGGTCCATAATATCCTTGAAAAATCCATACAGCTGAGTCCAATTTCTCTTATTGAATCCAGTCCTAAAAAAAAGTGGTAAAGTTGAACTATTCATCCTTAAGTTATTTTAATGTAGTGTGCATATAAACTTATTTTTATTAATGGAGTAGGTTTGTGATTCTGAAGATAGTAAGTCACAGTGTAAATCCATAGTAAACTTGTTTTAAAGCTTATGAAAGGATTGGACAGCAGATAAATCTGTACATTTTGTCTCTGTATTTTTTTTTTCCTTTTATTTTATTCTAATCCGTTCTATAATGCCTGAGAATATTGAGTATGAATGAGTCTGTGTGAGTCAGTGGGAAATATGGCTTCACTCTTCTTCTATTTGCTTCCATTATCACACTGTCATTAGAATATTATAGTGTAAAAGTATAAAATTAATATGCAGTAAAAAAAATTTGTGAAAAACAGCCTCTTTTAAAGTATATCAAATCACTCATCAATACTGAGAAAACAATTTCTAACATTTTCCTATTTTGAATTAGGTATTTTTACACTTAGAGAGAATAAAAGAGTATGCCAGTTCTAAAAAATCAAAATATAAAATGCACAGATTGAATGCAAGCCTATTTAATTAAACGGAAGTATTGTTATTTGGGAAATACTATCCTTTTAGTGGAAAATTGCTACCATGGATATCCACCTTTGTACAGAACGAAGTCCACTGGAAAAAAAAAAAAGTGGTCGTATAAATAATTACTTTATTGTAAAACATAAGCATAAGGGAACAAAATTAAGATCCCACAGCCATTATTTATGTGATATCCACACTTTCAACTGCTTGAATATAAAGGATAAATAAGTTAAAAGTAATTTTCTTTAAACTCTTTTTTCTTTTATTGTGATACATAGGATCCCCTAAATTGGGTCACATAGTAGAAGACCAAACTCCAGGTGCCCCTGGAGTCCAGCACTGTGATGATCATGCCTCCAAGGCACACTGGGCATATGACAAGGAAGGCTATTGTCTTGAGCTGAAGCTGGGGGGGTTTGAGGATTTTCTTGCAGAAATCTGCGGTGAGGCACTCCTCCATCTCCAGCTCTGTGCCATAGCTTCTCTTCCAGTCTGTGATTCCAGATGCAGCTGGTTAGTAGATCACAGATCAGGTCAGGCAATTGTATTTGATGTGTGGGGGTCATATGTAAGACCCATATGTAAGAGAGAAGGAGGGAGGGGGGGAGAGAGAGAGAAAATAACGCTGCCTTGCAAATGTGCAAGGCACAAGCACAGTAAAAGGAAGATGTGTTGGGAATCAAATGTTATGAAATGTGCGAGATCTAGTATTTCCGTATTTATGTTTTTTTCCACTTTTTTTTTTTTTATTTTAAGATAAAAATAAGTTTGCTGTAACTACCTCTTACCATCTATCATCACCAGTAAGAATGCATCTATTTTTGTATACACCTCATCAACTCTACCGAATAACCAATATATTAGGTAGTGTCAGGCAGAGAAGCTGGGACTATGCTGGCTGCTAGAAGCCTAGTCTAACCACCTTCTTTTCCCCTCAGTTGCCAAAGACATCAGGTATTTCTGGAACAACATCTACTGGTGGTAGAGAAAGACTTCTTGTTTCTTGTCACACAGACTTAGCCATCACAGCAATAGCTGATGCAGTGAGTGAAGAATGGCAACTCCTATGACCTAAATTGAAGCTGGGAAAGTAAATACCTAATATTTAGAAAATCCTCAAGAGAAATGTGGTGTGCTTATACCCATTAGAGAGTAGGAGAAAACCCACATTTCTACCAAAATCAGAGCTTTATAGCATTCAGACAGGATTTGCCTACATCCTGAGACGCAGCTATCAACTTGTAATATAATGCTGGCAACGTCCAGGTTAAAGGAAAACTACATATTTGTCAAATATATTTTACCTTGAAAGTGTAACATCACATCACTGTAGCTCTACATAATTACATGTTAAATATATTAGTCTACTCAAATATGCTAATAATCCATGAATCAATACATAAGGATCTCAGAGTTGACTTTAAGGGAATACAGTTGCCTTTATCTAATAATGTAAACACATTTAGAGGTGTAATAGATAAACCATGATAAGGTTAGACTTTCCATCAATTCATTTAAGATCTGTGCATGTAACTGCTGTTATACTCTGTAAATTTCTCCTATGTGAATTCCTTGAAAGCAAGCCATAATCTTAAGTTAAAAATTGGAGATATACTTTATCCAACTATTCAGAGTTTATTGCCATGTATAAAGAGAATGGGAGAGAATTTGTAGTAATTTGAGAAAAAGTCCTTCTGAATAAGTTGGGGTTTTTTTTGCCTAAGTTGTCAGTAAATCAGACTGTGCAGTGGTAAATAACAGTGCAGTGGGATTTCAACAAGTGCATTAAAGAAATGACCTTGAAGAGGAACCTGGAGCACTGTAAGGTGTTCAAGCCATTTTCATCTCAGAACTCTAAATGCATTTACATTTTTACATAAGTATATTTTGGGTGAAAATAGTCACTGATATTACTCAAAAGAGGGTGGTGAATTTACTAAGAGGATTTTGGCCCACTGACTTTCTTATAAGAAGCAGATCATGTGTTTGATATGATTACATGCAAAGACAGATAAACAGAAAAACTTTGAAATGCATGAGAAATAACAGTTCTGGGAGATGGTTAAAAATAGATAACACTCAAAAATGAACACTTATATGTATATATATGCTACAGATGGAGCTGGAAATGAGATCCCTATTTAAAGATGGATAGCATTTTCTCATGTAAGATTCCGTTGTGTTTCTTATTGTTAGATGTAATCGTTCAGACAAGAATTTTTATGACTGATGTCTGCCTCACACTGAGTGTCTTGCTTTTATATAAAAAGAAAGCTGCAGCAAAACAGTTTAACTGTTTCCAGGAATGATTAGAAGAAGCAATTTGGTTTGCTAATGTTAAAAATCTGTGTGACCTTACCGAATAAACTGCTTTACAGTAAATGTTGTAAATGTAGGGAGGAGGGTGTCTTGAGGCCAGAAAGAGGTACATTCCCCCCCACCCCCGCTAAAAAAGTACATACCCATTTGTCAGACTTACCATCGGGTATACTTGGTATAAAAGCTTATAATTCTTTGTAGATTTTGTCTGTAGTGTGCATGTTCGAGGCTGGCACTCTCAGAGCGGAGCTAAGCATGTCATTCCCTATAATTGTTCCTCTTCTGTGCCTCAGTAACTCCAGAAGCGAGGGCAAGAAGACTGCCTTTTTGTGCTCTCATTCCTCTTTTGTTGCCATCCACATCACTCCAGGGCAGTCTGAAGAAGGACAGATTAATCACCCTTGGATAAAAGTCTAAGTGGGGAGTAGAGCTGGGGCAGGGGCAGGTATCTGCAGGACTTAGGATCTGAAGGAGATGGCAACAGCCTCTAGAAGAGGTCACAAGCAAGGTCGGGTGGTAGAAACAAAAGAAAACAACTTGTGCAGAGGGAAAGATAGGGGTCGAATATGACAGGTTAGAAAAGACTGTAAAACATCTATAGCCACTAAAATAAATAATCTTCCAGAACCTGCAGTAGGACTCAGGATTTCTGTTTTTCAGCATTCCTCTGATACTTATTAAATAACTGGGATGTCACTGGCAGCATAAATCTCTTACTCTCCACAGCAGTGGGTCCACAATCACTGTTGATTATTCCCTTGTCTCAGGTGATAAACTTCTGCTGGAATTCAGATTCTAGTACTGTTCACAGTACAAGAATTGGAAAGATTTCATATGATTAACATTTTTGTTAGTCTGAAAAACAAAGAAGCGATTATCTTTTTTCTTCCCTGCGTCAACCCACTTGATCATCTGCTGGATAGACAGATCTCTGAGAATGAGGAACTGTTTCAAAAACTAGCCTTTACTTGTGGATTTCCTGACTTTTCAATGTTTGGCCTTGTAGCCCCAATGTTTTGTTTAAACTTGATTCTAGAATGCAGAAAGAGATAGAAGAAAATGATACAACAGGGCTTTGTGTTGTTCTTCATCTTCATAATATGACTGTTCATATACGTTATATATAAAAATATATGTGTGTGTGAATGTACACATATATGTGCTTTATAGATACGTATATATCTCATTCTGCATTCCCTTTTCATATGTCTTTTGTGGGCTGAAGATGGAATAAAGAGTAGTCAGGAGTTACATAATCCTATAAACAGTTACTCAGGTGAAGTAATTTACCTTATTTGAGTGAAGACTGCCAAAGCCAGCATGAGAATTTCTGACATTGATGTTATTCAGATGTGAGAGTTTCTAGGATTGCAGCTATTGGCTGTAGCTATTTAGAGATTTTCTGTTTCTTCCAGCAGTGTTAGTGCTGAAATATGCTGTAACTAACTGATTGCAGCAAGGCTCCATGCTAAATTTATATATACAGAGCTCCCATATCTGTCCAAAAATGTATGCAGATAGCTAGTGTCAATGCAGGCATGGAGCCATTTGTAAGTTTAAAGTTACTGGTTTACATTAACATTTGCAGGATTTGGGCCTTGCTTATTTTGTTGTCTTCCTAAATGGGAAAGGGATACGGAGAAGTCTGGGCTAAACTGCCAGATGTGTTAGTCCTGCCAAAGCATTTGTAGTGTATCTAATGTTTTCCTTGAGCCAGTTGGTCAGTCAGTCAGTGATTCTCCCCTCAAAATTACTCCTGGGAAGGAAAACAAACTTAAGAATTCAGGAGCAGAAAGGATATGTATGAGAGAAGAATATACTTTTTTCTTGCTTCCTTTCAGCTACCCCAGAGAAATAAGTCATGATATAATGCATAGAAAGTAACAAACGTCTAACCCTTGATGCCATCCAAGAAGTAATGAAATGGAGAAATAGGAAATCATCTGAAGGAAAATTTTAATGATCTCTCAGTTCCCAGATAGGCAGATTAATAATCACACAAGGAAGCTTTCAAATGTCTGGTTTTCACGTATGAATACATACATCCCCATTCCTCCAGGTATTTTACACACGTATGTGCATGTGGGCACACACACACTTTTCTCTTGTATAATGGAGATTGTTAGTTATTCAAAAAAGTTTGACCTCAGATGCTTTTTTTCAAAATGTTTCATAATCTTTGATTAATGTTTATGATACCGGAAGAGTTATATCAAAACATTTTGCAATGGTCAACCAACAGTGTTAAAAAAAGTGTATTGTGTTGTATAAAATCTGTTGGACTAGGATAATTTAGGTATCAGATTAGGAGAGTTTCATTAACTAAAATTAATGTCATTTTCAACAAGGCAATTCAAACTTGCTTGGACAGGCCTGAGCCTTGTACTTTCTGTGGCTTTACAGTTAAAAATTTCTCACTTTAATATGCTCCTGTCTTGCCAGTAGCCATGTGTTGTGCTTCTTTGACACCGTATAATTAAGGTTTCATATGTTTTTAAAAATCATGAAATGCTGTCTGGATATGGGAAACACTGAGAAAATAAGCAAGACAAATTTAGGGAGAGTTCCTCTGCCCTATCAACTGACTCACTGTGCTGCACGGGACGATGACTTCAACTGCTTCTACCTTCTACGACTTTTGTTTCAGACAGGGACTGAGGCATTGCAGTACGCTGAAGGAGCTCCGTTCTCTTAAGCCCTGCTATTTGCCACCACCTTACATCAGGGCATGTAGCATTCAAGGGTGAAACTGGTTACTGATGGCTGGAGGTGTCTTTCTTTTCACTTAAGTTGTAGGGAAAGAGCAGTCTTAGGATGAGCAAATACCACACTCGTGAAAGAACTGTGCTCAGGTTTGGCTCTAAGCAGGCAGAATTTTGTTTGGGAGCATTAAGACAAATAAAAAATGTCACAGAGAGACAAACTGCATAGGACTGCACACTAGAAATTTGGACGATTTCTTCAGGATGTTTGAGGGCAGGGGCTGGCAGAGGTCTAGGGGAAATTCAGTTTTGTCCTTTCAAGACTAAGGAGCTTGTGTCTACATGGGGAATTGGAGGCCAGCTCCAGACAGCTAGGTATGCAGATCCTGCTCCATCCAGAGGGATGGGGCAGTTGTGGCTGCATCATCTGTTTGGAGCAGTGTTGTGCTCAGTTTCACTGTCACCCTCCCAAGCACATTCCTCTAGAAATCCTCTGATCCAGTCAGCTGTTTATTTTGCCTTCGATTATAAGCCAGCCTTAAACAAACAAGAAAGCAAACAAACAAACACCACCCCTCCCAAAAAAAAAAAAAAAAAACAACAAAAAAGGAAGGAAAATTATTAAAATGACAGAAAATGTGTCACAAGCATCTACTATAATATTTTGCTTAAATACCTCTAGATTATACAGGTTCCTCTTTATAGATATTAATAGTGTTTTACAAAACAGGCTTTCAAAGGTCAGATTGAGTATTGTGAACCTTTAGGTTATATTGTTATGATATCCTCTTACAGGCAAAAATGAATACTAACAGGAGCTGAGCAATGCATGAAAAGCCCCAAATATAATACTGTTAGAAAGTGTCTTAAATATGACCAAATCCTGGAACGCTTGAGAAATACAAAAGGAAAAAAAAAATAGGATCAATTAGATACAGTATTTTGTGCTTTTTCCTCTAGAATTTGTTGACACTAATATTTTTGAGTTACTTTTTTAGTCTACCTTGTTACTGACAGAACTGGGCTCTTCACTATTTTAGGCTCAGTGATAAACCCCTATCAAACCCAGGGGCATAACATGCAGTAGCTAAATGTAACACTTCTTAGACTTCTGTTAATTAATTCAAGTCAAGCAGGTTGTGCTGGTTTGCAGACCTTACCAAAAATTCACTGAAATTGTCAGAAAACCTCCCTTTCATTTATTTGAGATGCATATGAAATTGTAAGTGGAGATATTTTTTGTGTTTAAAAATGTTTGATAAGAAGAATTTATGCTGTGACTTTTCAAACTCTTTTTTGGCTTTAGAAGGTGAAGTGACTAATGAGCATTTCAACTATTCAGGGTGGACAATATACTCAATCAAATTAACCTGGTTTACTTGTCAATGTTAGGTAAAGATATTTATGCATACTACTATTTTTTGAGATTGCTTGTTAAATAGTTTTATGAGTGCCTTTAAACAATAACCTGAACACAAATGTGTTCAGTGTATTGTGTGATAGAATTAAATTCTTATCAGAACCATGTGAGTGGACATCAAAGTAACTTGACAATGCTTTTGGTGTTTTAGTTGAACTCGTTTCACTCAGAGATTTTTTTTTTATTGCTCATTTGTTTGTTTGTTTGCCCTCCTCTCCTCTCACCCCCCTCATTTATTTTTCCTGCAAAGAATGGCAAGTGTAGTTTGATCATTTGGCCAAAAAATCTTTACTTCATGGATTACATTATGTATTGATTATACATATAGCTAAAGAGGGAGGGTGAATTCCCAGAACGTTAAAACTTCTTGTTAAGCAAATCTGGGATATAGATCAGCTGCAAGTACCAAACATGATGAAAGTGAATCTGGAAATTCTTACAGCTCCTCTAGCAAAACATAAACAGATGCAAAATGTCCATCATATTTTTGGTCCTTTTTTAATGCCTGCTTTTATACCTAAACTTCCAACATCAGGATAAGTTTCTTATATACTGAGAATTCCACATGTACAGCTTCAAGATTTTATTTTGAAGAACTTTATTTAACCTACAACCACTCTGGAATAACCCTTTGAGCTTTATATTTCTTACAGTAGAACATTAAGAAGGTCCTGACAGCAGAATAAGTTCACTTAGCTTATTTATTTAGCTTAGCCATTTGTAGGCATTTGGTTGAGGTGAGACATCAAAAATAAATCAATTAATTTGTGCTTTGATTTAATGCCTTTAAGGAGTCTCATAATGGTAATAAAAATAAAATATAGAACCTCCTAAGAATTTTCTCTGTAAATTGAACTTTTGCATAATTTTGCTCTCTAGCTAAATCACTCTTAGAGAGTTGCTTTCCTTTCAGGACAACCGTCTTTCAGCAAATCCACACAGGAATATTAGTCTTATTTCATTTAATCACCAAATCCTAACAACTAAGTATTCACTTCATTAAAGGCACTTAAAAATTCTGGCCAGCTGTTTCCTGCCACTTGGCTGAGGACAAGGTGGAGAAAGACAAGCAATTCTATCCTCAGCAGCTCTCAGTTGTGTTCAATGTAATTCTGCCACACAGTTATATTTTCGTAATTTTATTCCTAAACTAGAATCTGAATCCAAGGTGGGTTCTCTGACTTATGGGCTTAAATTCTGACATGTTTAAATTCGTGTTCTGTACATGAAAATTCCAGAGATTTTAGGAATAATCTCAGAGTAATTCTTTGTTTTGTCAACTTTTTCTTTGTTTTCTTTGTTTCTCTCATTTATGTACTTTCTCTTCCTTTTTTTAAATTTTATTTAAAAAACATTTTAAATTACAGTCATCAAATTAATCGAAGAGGGAGGTATAATTAACATACTAGTTCTATATACAAATGTCAGATTGTCCACTTGCTTTGTTCCTGGAAAACTGCTTCCTGTTCTGGTTCAAATACAAAATTCTGGAAAATTAAGAACTCTTTGTTCAAGATCAAGGTGACTACAGTATAATGTTTTTAAAGCTGGTAGTAATTTTTATGCACTGAATGTAAAAAGAAATACTGATTATAACTGAGGAGTGATTTAAAAAAATATCTTTTTGATTGTATGAACTGGCAGGCCTGTTGCCTGTGAAAGTAAGTGTTAAGCTATCAAATCATAAATCAATATTCCACGGCTAGAATCTAAGCAGACATAAATCAGTGAAGTTATATGGACTTTAAGTAAGTTGTGCTTATTTATACAGCTGGGTTTGACTATTGGGTGCTGCAAAAATGACAAGTTATCCAATTCGGTCATAATTCAGGAGAACTCTTAGAGAAAGATGTGCTTGTCCCTGGAAACAGAATTTAGTGTTCGGTACAGCCTGTGGAGATGATTAGGTATGCCAGGATGGGATGAAACACCCTCCACCAGCCCAGGAAATGCTGAGCTGGGCTGTGTGAAATTCTGCCCCTCCCTGGGGTGCAAGCAGCCCAGCCTAGGCATCTGTGCCCACTTGTGCACCACAGATTTGTATCCTCTCTATACTATAAGGCTACTGACGATTTCTTTGTAAGAATGAGCAGGACACAGTCTTTTCAAAAAAGGGAACTACCTGCCCAACAGCCTAAGAGCTGTGGAGTCAGCAAATTTTATGAAATTTTGTTGTGTCCTCAGTGTAGCTCATGTCTCAGTTCAGTGTCCTAAACCCTTGAGGCAAGGGAGCGGGAGCTGTATACCCTATTCCCACTGCACAGGTTAATTAACGGGATAAAATGTATTCGTTTTTCCTTTCCCTGGGGTTTTAAAATTGAGGCACAGCCTCTCATAATGCTGTTGGCAACTTGATTTTATTAGTGTTTCTTGTGCATACTCTGAGTGTTGTGATCTGAGCCAGGCTGTTCAGCGAGTAGAGACTCATTCAAGGGTTAAGACAACAACAAGCACTTCATAGACAGAATTTCTGAGAGGAGTCAGGCCTAGTGTGGGATTCCCACCAGGCTGGTGAGCAAGATGCCCAGCTCCTCATCCCAGCTCAAACTGGAGCAAATCTGAGCACTGTAAGGTTCACATTGCCTTCAGGGCTAAGCAGCAGGTAAGGAATATTTTTTGATACTAATTTTGGATTTACATTTGGCTTGAACTCCGCTATAAGTGCTGTGTTCCTGATGGGCTTGCTCCTCTAAACACTTGTCCTCAGGAGGTATTCAGCATGTGCTTATAAGTTTGGCATAAAGCTTAGATGTTGTCTTTGAACAAAAATGTTTTATTGAACTTGGTAAATGTGACCACTTACAGCTCTAGGTAAGGGTCTTAGAAAGTGCTGATTTCCTCCTGATGCACTTTGTGAACAATGTGGTCTCATCTGCTTCTTTAGCTTTCTGTATGTAATACTTGGGGTTGCTTTGCTTTTGACTATACAGTTTTTGAGAAGGGATTTCTATTATTCAAAAAATATTCATATTCTGTTTGTTTTTCTCTGTTATATGATGGAGACAGAAATCATAGCGCAGTGCTTTCATAGGAATTTGTAAGAATAACAAAGAGAGGAAATGTAGGTAAGTGGTAGTCTGACAGTACTGCATAGACATTTGTTTCTTTATTGTGATTATTGAGTTTATACTGACCTGTTTGCAGTAAAGATGAGCAGCATCACAGAGGAGTGAAATAATATTTGCTCAATGTTTCTTTACTCCTTCAAATCCCATTGTAATGCTGTAGTTTTTCCTATTGCTGCTGTTCATTTAATCAGTAACTTCATCTCCATGGGCTTTCATGCCCTGAAGAGATATATGGGCTTACAAGGATCAGATGGTGTAGGGATATAAAAGCAGGAGGCTTGCTGACTGCATAGATGAGCCAGAAAACAGCAAAACTGTCACCTGCTAAAGATTAGCTATTCTCACAACTGATCACTGCCTTACTTTCCCACCAGGAAAGATAAAAATGCAGAAGGTGTATCTCTCCTTTTGGGATCTTTCAGGTTCTCTGAAGGAAACCTCTCATCTGACATGGGTGTTAATGATTGTGAGAAAAGCTCGTTTTGCTGCTAGATCCCTGAAGCAATTGAAGGAGGTTTAACAGCCTTCAGTCAGGTGTTGAATTTTTCTGTACAATGTTGGGGGATGGTTAAATACCTCAGACTGTTCCTCAGCACAGCCAGTACACAGACCCAAAAACTGACCTGGAGCATGTAAGAGAGCAAAAAGTCTTATCTTGTGCAGGTAAGTGCTCTTCTGAGGGCTGTGTCAACAGCAAACAAGGATTTGCGACGTACAGTAGAGGTTCCTATTATAAGCCAAGTCCTCCCTTTCAAAAACAGATGTAGAGAAATGCCACTCCTTATTTTCTAACATGCAGACTGAGAAAATAAATGGTACCTGTGCAACTCCCAGTAACTCTTTGCTAAATTTATGACCTCTGACTAAGCTTTGTGTCCTGCCTGGTAGGCACAGTGGGACTGTGGAAGTCTAGGAGGCTTCACTTTAAAAAGTTCAAATCCCCACAGGTTTTTTTTTTGTCCTGTGTTTGATATCTTACTGGCAGACATCAAAGCCTGAAATAATCATCCTGAGCTCCTTTTACAGTCAGTAGTGGGACAAGCTGTGTTCCTAGAGTCTTAGCTAAAGGCCTGAGGATTTAGGTGCATGCAGTTACCTACACTCATGAGGAAGCACTTAAGGTACATATATTGTTTTTTTACAACTGGGTCCTAATCATGTCCTCAGAAGTTGCAAGCGCAGGCAAATCTATGTAACTGGCTCTAGGCTATGTCTCTCCTGAACCACAGGGGTCTCTGAGGTAGGTCAGCTTCCCTTCTCATTTGTTCTCTGACTCCCACTCTGTAAGACCCCCACCTAGAACAAAGCTAAAATTATAGATGTCATTAAAATCAGCAACTAGTTGGCATACCCAGGCTGCTTAAAAGCTGGCAGGTGTCAGATTTTATGATGAGAAGGCTACCAGAATAACAGACAGAGATCAGATTTTTTGACATTGGCAAAATGAAAGAAAAAAAACCCCAAAACAAGATAAAATGTTTGCATTTTCATGATTAATTGAGTAGAATAAGGAAAGTCTTATTTTTCTGAGTTGACTTTGCTTTACTATTCCTTTGAATTTCTCTTCAATAATAAAGTGGAAGCAAAAATACTTCAAACAACCCAGCCCAGATATCTTTTATATGTACAAAACTGTTGAATCACTCATAGTTTATCTCTCCAAATGAAGAAAGGTGGTCCTGTTCAGCTGATGGGTGAGTCGAACTCAGTGGTGCCAAGAAAGCTTGTAGAGGTCTGTGCAGGATTTCTACTTTTTACCATGCTTGTCACCATGCCACTCACTATCTATATGGAATGACTTATTGCTGCTGATGACATAATTTTTTTTTAGTTTTTTTTTTTTTTCTTTTCTGTCACATGCTTTTCCTACCCAACAGCATCTGTTTTTGTTCAAAGAGGCCTATGCCTTGCCTAACCTTGATGCTCCATTGCTGTCTCTTTCTGGCAAAGAACTCAAAAGATTTGGCCGGAAGGTTGCACTCAATCAATCCTGCCTTTAGGGTGTCCTAGAAGCACTTTCTTGGATAACCATTGCTTCCTCTTTCCACGCTCCAGTTCTCTGCATAGGAGGTACTTGAACATATGTACATCATTGATCCAAGCCATATGTCCATCCCATTACACCTGGGCCTTCCATGTGGATACACTGCAGGAATTAATCACTGGTCAGCTTAGTGTAGCATCTGACTCAGAGCAAGACACATAGGTGCCTCTGGTGGAACTTCTCCAGCTGGCAGACGTTCTTTCTATACTGTGTCAAAATCTTGTGTCTGTTCAGCACAACAGCCTTGTACAATTCTAGCTTGCCTTGTAGCCTGATCTGACACTATTTCTATATTTGCTTAGTAAACCTGGCAGAACACTTCCCTAAGTCTATAAATGTAGGAAACTAGCTCTTCATCAACACTGACACAGTCGTTTGAATTAATTAGAATGCAAGTGTACCCACGTGCAATGAGCAGTTCAGTCTCACTGTGTTTAGTGGAAGGGGCAGCATGTTTCTTCTCCATGTTGATTGACAGAGTGTCTCAGTTTTTCTCAAATTTATGTTTAGTCTGATGCTTTTTTTGTCTGTTGTGGAAGTAGCATATTTGTCTGTTAAAGAAGATCCGAAGATCTCAGCTGATATGAGCCACCATTGCCTAATGATGAGCATATTAGCATTCTTGGTAAACTTAGGCCTGGAGTGCAGTCCTCCTGCAGCTCAAAAGCGAGTCCTGATACTTAGGCAGATGCTGCAATCATTTTATCCAACATCTTGCAATAAAATAATATTTTCTCAATTAAATGCATCAAGGACAACAAAGAACAACACTCCATTCGTAAGCTGTGATTTACAAAAACAAAATAAGAGACAACCAGGGAGGGTCTGAATGGCATGCAGTCTAAATAGAAAAATAAAGGCAGAAGGAAGAGGAAGGAAAGAAGTGGAGAATGAAGACAGAGAGGTGAATATGGGTGGTATAAACACAAGGAGGAGGATGTTGAGGTTAAAAACTAAAGAAAGAAGCCTGTCATCAAAGGAGTGAGTGAAACTTCATCACAACAGCCAAAGCACAGCATAAGCAAGAAATGGCACTCAAAACAAAAATTAAAGGGATATTAATTTTTGGATGTACTGGTGGTAACAGTCTCTCAGAAATATTTTCCCAAAGGAAATATTTAAGTACTGTACATAAAAGATTTTTTTTTGTAAAAAAAAGCATGATCATGTCCTTCTATAACAGCAGAGCAATGTGACGGATAGATATCATTATTTTTCCTAAAATTAGAAGCTCAGTTCCATATATTCACTTTAACACCAAAGACTCTGCACTGAAAAGCCTCTGTCTTATAATCTTTTTGATTCCAGGTTTTCATGATATAATTACTAATTGAATGCCAGATTCATCACCATGTTAATTCAGCTTCACATCTGTGTGTCTAACAGAATTGGATCAATGAATCTGGAGGAAGAAATGGATTATGGTTCGTATGCTTAAATCTTTGGGGTTTTTATTTCCCCATTAGCAGAAGTTTGGAAAAGGACTCTGCAGTTCAAGAACTACTTGAAGTTCTGCAGAGTTTGGATTACGGCTATGGCAAGGAACAGCTGATAATAACTATTCATATGCATTGCCTTATCAGCAAAATATGCAAGAGTGCCTTAATGACAAATAAACACAAACCATTTGGCTTGGTCTCATTTGTTTTAAATGAGTGGCAAGATAACATCATGTTATGATTAATCTAACTGAAGATTTGGAATAAGTAATTATTATCTCCCCAAAGGAGTTCCAGGGTCCTTTTTGAAGTAACAATGTTCTTGGATTACAAAACACTGAGAGACATCTCAGTACTGTAAGTCATGTGAAGAAAAGAAACCTTGAATTAAGAGTTATAATTACAAACAAGAGACATTTCTTCTGTGTCTTTTTCAAAAAAAAAAAAAAGTGCCAGCTTGACCATTTAAAAGGCATGAAACAATGTTATCAGAATTTTTTTTTTTCCATGTGAATTATTTGCAGAGGAGATACAGATAACAGCAGCATGCAAGTACAGTGTACTACTTGGACAGGTTGGACAGAGGGGAACCTAATGAAGTTCAACAAGGGCAAGTGTAGAGTCCTGCACCTGAGGAGGAATGACCCCATACACCAGTACAGGTTAGGAACTGGCCTGCTGGAAAGCAGCTCTATGGAGAAGGACCTGGGAGTCCTGGTAGACAACAAGTTAGCCATGAGCCAACAGTGTGTTCTTGTCATCAAGAAGGCCAGTGTTATCCTGGGGTGCATTGAGAACAATGTGACCAGCAGGTTGAGGAAGGTTCTCAGATTCTCCTTCCCCTGTACTCTGCCCTAGTGAGGCCACATCTGGAATACCGTGTCCCCTCTGAGAGAGTTGAGCAGAGGGCTATAAAGATGATGAGAGGAGTAGAGCATGTCTCTTACAAGGAAAGACTGAGACACCTGGGGCTGTTTAGCCTGAAGAGAAGGCTGAGAGGGGATCTTATCAATGCTTATCAAAATCTAAAGGGTGGGTGTCAAGATGATGGGGCTAGTCACTTTTTGGTGGTGCCCAGTGGTAAAACAAGGGACAAAGGGCACAAACTGGAACACAGAAGGTTCCACCTAAACATAAGGAAAAACTTGTTTCCTTTGAGGATAACAGAGCACTGAAACAGGCTGCCTAGAGAGGTTGTGGAGTCTCCTCTAGAGACTTTCAAAACCCACCTGCTTGTGATCCTGTGCAACCTGATCAAGGTGACCCTACATTAGCAGTGCTGTTTGGCTAGATGATCTCCAGAAGTCCCTTCCAACTCCTACCATTTTGTCTTTCTGTGATTCTGTAGCATAAACATGTAACTGCTTTCTACAGCAGTCTGGTTTCAGAATTGTTCAATACTGTGATAGCCTTGTCTTTTATGACTGAAGAAAGGAAAAAAATCGAAAGACATATTTTCCATTTTCTCTTAAATTTTTTACGCATTCCTTGCAGATGTTCAAGTGCTCAAAGAATAATCTGAAACTCTAATCTGCATCTATGGGAGGAAGTTTAAAGTATGCTGACCAAACTGTTCTATAGTGCAGAAGTCATGTTCTTATGATTAAAAAGGATCAAACAAAAGTAATAATCCAAAGTGATCAAACACGTCTTCTGAAGAAAGAGTTCCAAATCCATACACAAGTACATTGATAAGACAAAACATTTGTATGTAAGATGGTGAGATCGCATTGATTGCAGTGTGCTTTGCAGTCTAGCCACAAAGCAGTAGCTTCCTTACTGTGGATTTAGGAGCCAAACTTTAGTCATCTAAGTTTACAAAGGAGTACTACCTTGTGATAGGAAGCTCTTGTTGCTCATAGAGCTATCTGTAAGGATATGTGTCTGAAGGGCTGGTGTTTTAGTTTTGATTAGTAGAAAACCTAGTAACCATGTCAAATATTTTCAAACTGAATGCCTTAAAGTCTGAATTAGACATGGAGATACAAGGCCAACTATTACATACATTCTAATTTTGGGAAAACTGTAGGGATATTGCTAGGCTAATTTGAATGAATTTTCAACACATGACAGTTTGAATATTTTGGAATTAAGATCTGGGGGTCTCAGACATACTTTTTTTGTTTGTTTGTTTGGTTTTGTTTTGTTTTTTAACACAAAGTAACTAACAAATTACTCCAAAGTATTAATTTTTCACTTCTGATTTTCTATATATTAAGTAAAAAAAATCTCAGTTATAATATGCAATTGAGTATTGTGGCAGCAAGGTATGAAAAACAAAGAAGTTGATTATATATCAATCAGTTTCTGATATTTCCTTGATACCTTTGAGAATATAAAATGAACTCTATATAATGCAAAACTTTTTCATGAAAATATTTCTGTGCAACATACAAAAAAGTCCCCATCACCTTACCTCACAATAGGAAACTAAAACTTACTGTTAGTATTTAAACTAATCTTGGTTTGATGGTATTCAGATGGAATTTAATACAAATTTAAGGACACCTATGATTAATGCAATGAGTAATTCTAGGCTATCATTACCTCCATTTATTTCAGTTTGATTTCTTTTAGTGCAAGCTAATATTGATTCTGATTTTGAACAGGCCTGACAGGTACATAGTCAGAAGGTTTTAAAGATCTACTTTATTTTAAAAAAATTTCTTCTAAATTCCAAAGCTGCATTGAAATTCTATTTTAGTATTTCATCTTTAGTGACCTATACATGAAAGCCTGATGGTATGCTGTCTGATTAACAGAAACCATACTTTTTAAAATTAAGAGGCAGAAAAACATGGGTGTTTATGCCTCTAACAACTGGCATGGCTGAAAGGCCTCTTTTCAGAAAAAGCATGGCATCTCACTCATGCTTTTTGGAAATGTATGTATATATTTATCACAGTTACTTAAGTCTTTCATTTTAGTTGAGAACAGGTTTGCTATACTTCAAATGGGGTAACTGTTTTTGTCAAAGTAGGAGGGTGATGTTGAATTCAAACAAAACACTGTGAACTAAATTAAGTAACACGTATTTCTTACTATTTGGAAAATGAAGTAATGTGTATTTCTTACCATTTGGGAAAACTACAAGAGAAGTGGTTACTATTTATTTATTTATTTATTTTCCCCTGGCTTGCTATGACTGATGGTATTTACTTTATTTGTCGATTCTACTGTGCCATGTTTCCTCCAGAAGGAACTGACTGGGACTAGGGACTGCCCTTTCCCTGGAGAGATGTGAGTGGGACAGCCTTGCCAGCCAAGTATTTGGAGCACAACAAGGAGTTTGTCCACTGCTGAGAATAAGAGTAGAGCCTTGAAGGACTCATGAAGAAAGGCTGCTGAAGGAGTCAGATAAGTGTTTCTGCAGATTTACAAAGTCAGTATACTGGAGTCAAGTCTGGAGGGCAACACTGATGTGCATGTAAGTAGAGGTTTACAAGGATTTTTTCATTATAACTTGTCTTACCTTGGCATTTTGAATTTTATCTGTTCCAGAAAGGTGGTTGTCCTTTGTCCAAATGTAACCATCATTTATGTTTAAATACAACAAAACAAAATATGTGTAAATACAGCTCCTATATTTCTAAGACCTTTTGGTCTTATATAGGTCTTGTAGTTTCACTACAAAGATTCTGATTGTGAAGATACAGTCCTGGTAGGAGCTTACAAACTGATGGAAGGCTCGAGGTATGATATTAAAGTATAAATGAAGATCCAAATGTATATTTTCAAAGAGAAAATGTGCTTAACATTAGCTGCCATTATTTTCAATATTAAGCTTTGGCATTAAAAACCTCTGATGCTTGCTTCGGCTTTATATATAAACTGTGGCTTTAAAACAACGCAAGAAACCTCCCAGTTCCTGGCCTCTGCTTTTGTTTTTTGTTCTCACACATGGAAAATATTTAGTTCATGAGTAAAATTTTTAATTTTCACAGTTAGTCTTAGAGTCTTTCACAGTTAGGATTTAGTTAATGTATGACCTTCAATTGAATCTTCTTGTTTTCTTTTCATCTTAGTTCTTGGTATTTTTCTTTAAAATAAGTTAAAGTATAAGTCAGTTGACATCATTCATAGGTACAAGATAAAATAATCATATGAATTTGAGTTTGACAGAGATTTTCTTCTTGGATTATTTTCTGGTATTTTGTTTTTACAAGTAACTGAACTGTATGGGCCCATCAAATACTAAAGGCAAAGAAAAATACAACATTTTAAACAGGAATTTAGTTGGCACACACGTTCATAAAATGTGTCCCTAACACACTACTCTGTGTTTTTAAAAGAAATGATTGATAAAGTAGTAGTTCATACTGTTCCAAGTAATCCTTCCTGCTGGTGATTTGTTGCACATCATACTTGTGGGTAATCAGGCTACTGAAATAAAGGCTACCGTACCCTTCGTACAGTAGTTCATCTACAGGAGAACTGCAATACTTTAACTGTGTTCCACTACTCACTGCTTTGTAATCTACACTAAAGTAGTGAAATTATTTAATAGCAGAATGTTATGATGGGTATCTTGTAATAACATAACCTCATTACTTTTATGGTATATCCTGCAGAAAATTTGCAAATAGCATAATTAAAATAAATACATTTGCCTCTAAATTAGAGTATAGTTTGCAATGCAGAAAAGACCCAGGTCAAATAAACAGGCAGATTTGATTTCCACAGATTTCTTTTGGTCCTGTGTGCTTTTTGGAAGATTGCGAATGCCTCTCTCAGATATGGACCTCGTTACAATAATCCATCACTTTGTCACACTGCGATGCAATCTTCACAGGATTTTGTGTGGTGCTTTGAGTGGATGTCTTTGAATCATGTATTAAATCTGGTTTGAGAGAGTGGTGCTCCACAATCAACTCGGCCATGACCCTGCTGCAAGGTGCCGTGTAAGGCTCTGGGTTTGACCTAAATAGTCTAAAGGATGCAAGGTAGAAAAGTGATCTTTGTTCATGTCTTTTCACACTGGATTTGCTTTTTAGCTTGGCCTATGTGCAGGTATTGGTCTTTGAGTCATGCCAAAGAGCTTAGCTTTTTCCACAGGGTTTTCTGCAGGGTGATGTGAGATTTGACTATAGTTCAGTGTTGGTCATTAAGATATTTCTGTATCAAGGGAGGATTTCTAATATGCATATTCCTTGGAGCAGTTCATTAGTGTTTACTTATACTGGAGAATAGAAGTGTGCCATTTAAATTGGCATAACTAACTAAGCTGTGGAAGTACAAATAGATCTAATTTATACTGCTGACACCTAGCATGGGAATTTGCTGTCGCCTTTTCATATTTCATGAAGTTCTTCTCTCAAATAACTTGTAATGATGTAAAATGAGGAAAGCATGAAGTATTTTTGCAAACTCTGATACACAGGGGAGATTGTTTGAAGACTATTTGATTTCAAAGAACCCCAGACAGCTGTATCTGAACCTCCTAATAGCACTAAGTGATAATCTTTAGAGAAAAAGCAACTGGCCACAACCTGAGAACCGATTCTCTAAAAGACCTTTGTCCTGGGATACTTTCACTTATCTGGAGTATGTGTTTCTAAGCCATTGACCAAGACCCAGTAACCACTTTGATATCCATTGAGTTTTACTATGTAGTTTTCAAACACATATTGCAGATTGTTGTGGACAATAGCCCGAATTATAAATAATTTCACCTTAGTTCACACATTTCAAAAGCTGAGACCCTACTAGTCTGAATGATCTGATCCACAGGAGTCCTGGCCCTTAACTATATTAATTGTTGCAAGATCAGTTTGTAAAAGCTCCACCCCATAATTTCCAGATACATCCTCCGCCCTCACAGTTCAGACTAGTCTGTTATTTATTGATGGCAATCATACATGCTGATATTAATGGGCAATTTAAGAAAAATATTCACAAATATTTTTCAAATTTCAAATGGGAGATTGAGTTTGATGCACTTGCATCTTAGATATTCATGCCACATAAACACCACTTTGAGCTAAGTTTTGTTCCTGTAAAGGTTCTCTATAATTAGAGAAGTGCAATCAGGATTAGTTCCTTAGAGAAATAAAACTCAGTTTGATTTTGATGGAGATAGAAAGAATCTAACAAGATTAGATGATAAAATTAGGGTACTGAAACATGACTATGTGGTGTGGGTGACTTGTCACTAACCTTTACTAACAAACAGAGAAATGGTTGTTATGAGTATTCCATCAAAGTCAATCTCAACACAACTCATAGATCAAATACATCAACATGAATGTTCACTGAAAAGTGACAGGTAGCAAACCAGTCAGTCATGACGATTACCTTGCAGATGGTTCACTCTTAGAGAATGGTCTGAAAGTGGCAAGATGCAGGTGCACTTTGCTGTGGAGAACCATTGCGAGTAGTTTCCCGTGTGGTCTTTAGGCTCTACTTGGTCTTATTAGATAATGTGAGATGATCAGGTCTTAAATGTTAACACTAGATTTTGCAATACTTAGCTAAACATATAATCCTCATTTTGGATAAAATATGCATTTACTATCTTTCTTAAAAGAAATAAATCCCTGGATAAAACCCAGGCTGTTTTACTTTAGACTGAGTTCAGAAGGGCTGATGATCAAAGGAACAAATGTAACTACATTGCTTTAGGAAATACCACCTTCTTTTCTTTCCTTTGAAAGATTTTCTTTCTAACAACATTTAGCTACTCGTACTAATTATACTGCAAGTGATAGTGAACTGACCACCTCGTCCACCTTTTCCACTTTAAAGATGATTTTATCATACTTTGTTACAGTTGTTTATTTTCCAAATTGAAGAAACTGAAGTGCTTCCTTAGTGATCTATACTCTTGGTTGTTCTTGCCCTCCTCTGAATCTTTCCTTATTCAGTGATCTCCTCCTGGAGATAGGAGGACTAGAGCTTCTGCCATCCAAGATGTCAGACATCTGTTTCCATCTAATTCCTAAAGTTGAGTTAACTTTTTGACTTCTAGAGTGCATTAAGTTGATGTTTTTACAGAATTTTCCATCATAACCCCAAGATCTCATATTTAAATGACAGTGCTCAGGAAACATCCCTTTATATGTAGAGGTAGGACTTATTTTACCATAGGCATCAGTCCAGGTTTATCAAAACTAAATTTCATATGTCTACTGCCCAGACCCTGAATCACAAGAGATCCTTGTGATGTTCTTAAGAGTTTGCCCTAGCTTTGCTATCCTTAATAGTGTCATCAGAAAATTTGTCACCTGGTTATCCTTCTTCAAGGGACATGTACAGCATGAACCCTAGGGCAGATCATTCCATTGAAAATACTTCATCCATCATAAGCATTGACCATCTTTTCCCACCCTCTGTTTCCAGCACAGTAGTAGAGTATTGATCCATGGTATAATCCCTTTTATCCTATGACTACCTAGTTCCTTTGGAAAACCTTTTGGACATTCATGGAAAATATCTTTATCTTCCTCTATCTACGTTACATTGTTGAACTCTTCAAAGAAGAGTCACATGACTAATTTAAAATTGCTAATAAGCTGTCAAAAGGTAAATGAATCATCTCCATGTTTCTCCAGAAGAAAAAAATGCATACTTCTCCAATAAGATTCAGCATGATTACTGAAAAAAAAAAAAAAAAAAAAAAGTAATAGTGTTTTAAATAGTAATAGTGTTTTAAATGCTTCTCATCATGCTTATGCAGGCAGTGTCTTAACTTTAGTTTTTGATAGTCGATTCTACTAATAGACTGTTCCCTATCCTGTATGAAAATTCTGTTTGTTCTACTTAAACCTTAAATGCTTTATTTTTGATCAATTATTATTCCATGAAAACTCATGTTTAGGATAATTTGAGATGATCTTGCTGGCTAAGTAGTAAGGAAAGGAAATATGAATCTGTACTGGACACAGTTCTTTAGGAGGAAAAAACTGAGGAAACTTCATCATAAAAAATAGAAGTGTCATAAAGCGAGCAGAAAAAATGGAAGCTGGAATCCCTAAGTGTTAAGAGACAGCTGCACACAAGTAGTGGGGTGAAGACTAATG
Organism: Todiramphus chloris collaris; assembly: GCA_025345505.1. Taxonomy (NCBI): domain Eukaryota; kingdom Metazoa; phylum Chordata; class Aves; order Coraciiformes; family Alcedinidae; genus Todiramphus; species Todiramphus chloris. The sequence continues at coordinate 2,425,268 of JANVCC010000319.1, forward strand.
TTAAATAGAAGTGAAGCAAATACAGCCAAGTATATTTAAAATTATAACTGGAGATAGTTAAAAGATTTTCTGTAGGTCATCACTCATTGACAATGTCTAGAGAAGATCATGTGTTATTACAGTAATGGTAACATGAGTATGCAGTCTTTTCCAAGCTGACCATAACCAATTATGTTGTGCTTAGCATTCAGCTGTTTTCCTTTTTGTTTCACTTAAGACACAACATCTGGAGGGCCTCATTAAATGAAGGTTAGATAATCTACTAATAAACTGTTTAATTAGGAATTCACCAGCAGGAAAATTACTAAAGCTGTTATTTGTCTTTACTCACATTTATTAGTGAGAGAAAAGAAACCACAGCAGTTGCCAGAATATTTTGCATCTTAGAAAAAATGCTTTAAAAAACCAACTTATTGTAGTTAGAAAAGACAAGCTAAAGAATTTGCAGTTATAATTTAAAGTAGCACATTAACGCTGCAGAATAGTTTAGCTGACTTATTTCTGCCTTTCGGATGATTTTGTCATTCTCTTATTCATTCTCAAAAGTTAAAGCATAATCAAATGCATTGCTTTTGCATCATATCCTTCTGCCCTTTTCATACCAGCATCAGCAGGGAAAATGTTTTCCTAACTTTTTATACATGACTAGGTGGACATAAAATATTCTTTGGTAGTGAACCTGTAGTACACTCATCCTGGGATTCTTCAGCATCTATTTCAATCATTTTATCACTAGTCCAGCATGAAATACCCCTTGCTGTAATAAGGCTATCTGTTTTGGTGAGAATGCTGAAAGAGAACCAATGCTGGGTATCTTCTGAGATGACTGCTCCTGTTCAGTATCAACTGGGTTGAGACCTTCTTAACACGTTTCACTTGTGATCTTTTAAAGCTGTCAGGATGCAATGATTTTCAGTCACTTTGCTCCACAGTGGATTTAAAATCACGTCCCAAAGGTGGTAGATTAATAGATTAAAAAGGCAAAGTATTAATCTAATGCACTGTCCTGTCGCCTTACCCATAACTTATTATGGCAGTTCTCCGATGAAACAAAGTACCTATATTTTGTTCTCGGTAAAGCATTTCACTGACTGGTGCACTTGTTATTTCAGTGTGTTATTCTGTATGGAGCAGAACAGTTAGTCAAACTGGTTTTTACAGAATTAAAGACCATATGAACATTTGTTTTGATTATTTTTACACATTTGAATATGGACTTAATTATGTGCAGTAAATCTCAGCATTAGTTAGAAGACAGAATTTTCCTGGGAACTTAAAATGTGTTTCTTATTCAATGCTGAGTCTCAAGAAGGCAAGGAATGTTTTAATATGAAACACCCTCATTCACTTCAGGTTTTGCTCAATATCTCAGCTGGACAGATGGTGGAAGCATACCACTCTTTGTGTGAAATACAAAACTAATTTTTCCCTTTGCTAATTGTGATGGAGAAGGTTCTATGTTTACTTCTTTGTTGGTGTGTGCATCTAGGTGCCACAAAAATACTTAGGACTACAAAAATATTAGGGCCACAGAGATGATCAAAGGACTGGAAAGCTGCTATATAAGGAAAGGCTGAGAGAACTAGATTTGTTCAGCCTTGAGAAAAGAAGTCTCAGGGGAGACCTTATCACCGTGTTCCTGCATTTAAAGGGTGGCTACAAAGATGATGGAGACTGTCTTTTTACAAGGAGTCACATGGTAGAGACAAGGGGTATGGGTGCAAGTTACTCCTGGCGATATTCCAATTAGACACAAGAGGAAAATTTTTCACACTGAGAATGATCAACCATTGGAATAATATCCCCAGGGAAGTGGTGGATTCCCCAACACTGGTACACATTTAAGATTCAACTGTACAGGTGTTGGGCCATCTTATGTAGACTGAGCTTTTGCCAAGAAAGGATGGACCAGATGATCCCTGAGGTCTCTTTCAACCTGATATTATGATTCTGATCTTTTCTGTTTAATTTTTTTTTTAATTTATTTATTTTTTTAGTGAATTTCAAATGCATCATAAGTTTGCTCACTAAAATTGCTTTGCTAGTCTTAGACCAAGGTTACTTTAGCTGAGGAGTTCCCAAGATAGAACCATCTCTAAGATGACCAAATTCTACACCTTTTTTTAATAATTTTCTTAGAATAGTTTTTAAAAATTAGATATTCATGCATCCACTGAGGTTCAAGGCTCCTGTCTAGAATTGTAAACAATCTCAGGAGCTTTGTATTTTAGAAGGAATTGGGTTTACCCTTTGACTCTGTGGAACAGTTCTTTGAAGTCTTACAGGCAAACTGTGGAACCTCTACTTGTTTTAAGCACAAATATTGGACAGATATCAAGAAACATATGATTACAAGGTGATGTGTATTTTCCATCAGTGGTTGAAATCTATTGGTATATAATTGTATATCTGTCAGCACAGTTCAACCTATATGTTGGGTGAGATTGAGTCTATGTAAGTAGAGCCAACAAATGTCAGTTGGCTTAAATTTGGAGGACTGAATAATGCTTTTCTCTGGTCATACTATATTATTTCTTATACTATAGTATTTTTCATATGTTCTTCCACTTTTCAGACACAGGAAATACAGGGATATTTCATGCCACACATATTCACTGGTGGTTTTCACAGTTAAGCCACTGCTTTCAAAAGACATGTCAAGAAATCCATGCAGTTCTCATCTCTGTTTGAATCCCCTACTAGTATCCAAGAATGTACATTACTCTGTGTTTGCACAGGCTGCTGTGCCTCCTCAAGTACAGCAGAGCCAAAGGTTACTGTCTTATCCAAAGGAAGAAAACAAAACAGAACATTAGGATAATTATTGACTTGAACACAGAAGAAAAAGGCAAGAAAGAATCTGAGAAACAATTGACAAAAGGCATAAAAAGTACTAATCATTTTAAAATGTATCAGGAGTAGGAGGCTTGGAGATGTGAAGGGAGCTCAGAGAAGACAATCTTATAATAAAACAGGAAATATTTATTTTAAAAGTTTTTTTCATTAAAAAAAAAAGTTTTGGGAGGTTCAAACATAATTAATTTCTGTTTCTGGGTGCAACTCACAGAATCTGCCTCAAAATAAACATTTAGGTAGAAGGATCTGAGGAATAAATCAATAAACTGAACTCTAAAATTTGTCAAAAACAGTTCATGTTCACCTACCTCTCAGATTCTATAGGTTGCCTTGGATGAAATAGCTGAAATATTAACTGCAGCATATAATTTCCCTTGTAACAGAGATTCAGGATACAATTTTTTAGGAGATCATTCAGGGACTAACATAAATCTGTAAAATATGTATGTACCCAGAAAACTGGAAGAAACTACAGTAAAGGATAAAATTAGATGAAACGTGGATAAATATAATATATTAGGGATAAATATAGTAAGGACTATAATATATTAGGGAAGAATCATCAAGTTGTTGTGAAAAGAATTCTAGTAAATTACTGAGCTATAACTTCTTTGAAGAAGTCAACAGGTATATGTATAAGGAAGATCAGTTGATTTAGTCATTTGGTCTTCCAAAACCATTTCTGTTTGGAGTTTCTTCTCCAAAAGTTCTTGAATTGACTTGCTGTGAGGTAAAACAAAATCTTCTCACAAAAAATAAGTATGAGAAAAATAATGTAGAAATAAATGTTTACAGTGGAAGAAGATCACCAGTGGAGCCTTACGTAGGTCTATGTCATATATATTCTGTTCACCATACTAATGAATGATTTAAGAAGAAAGTGAGCAGTGAGGTGAAGAAATTTACAGGTGTTACCAGGTTATCAGGGTTATAAAAATGAGACACACCTGCAAAGTACTGCACAAGGATGTTATGACAATGAGTTAGTGAGAGACAAAATGTTAAGTGAAATTTGGGTTAGGTAACTTTGAAATACTATATATTTGGGAACACTCCTAACTTTATAGATCCATGAAAATTATGCTCAACACTAGTTACAAAGAAAACAATATATTATGACGTATGATGACAAAGAGATCAAAATAAAAGATGTTACTCTTGTGCTGTGTAAATCCTCCATATGCATCATGAGTACTGGATTTAGATCTGTTACCCCAACTTCGTAAGGAGCACAGGACCTGGGAAAGTCAAAGGACAGAAGAGACAATCAAAGGTATTGAATGACCCCCATGCAAGTAAATATCTTATATGACTGGGATGTTTTGTAAAGGAGTTGTCATAGAAGAGAGGTGGCATAAGTATATATATTCATCATGGGAAGGCGAGAAGAATAGTTAGCACTGTTTCTTCCACAGCAGTAACTTTAAAGTCATAAAATGAAACAAATGAAACAAGTCATTGACAGGTCATAAACAAACATGTGTGGTTAGTTGTGGAATTCTTTGTCAAAAGGATGTTTTGAACGTTAGAAATTTACCTGAAAAAAAAAAAAAAGATCAGACAAAGTAGTGGAAGAAAAAATTATAAATATGAAAATGATATTGCTCACTCAGAAATTTGATTTGCCACTGAGGGATGATAGATTATCCAGCAACAACATCAGCATGAATTTTTGCTGTTTCTTAACTGTACTAGAGACATCTTCTGACAGGTATTGTCAGAGAAAGGTTTGCAGGGAACTTTGGTCTGACAACGTGTTGCTGTCCTAGTGTTTTCATCAGCTTATTTCCTTCCAGACACGAGAAGCCCATTCCCCAAAAGACACTATTAGTCACTGACACCAGATGAATGGGTGTGGTAGCTCAGGTGTAATGTTTGGGTTTATTCTGTGTTCAAAAGAAGTGGTAGAGTCACATGAAGGCTGGTTTGCAATAAACTTGCATATGTCAGCTGTTTGTAGAGGAAAACTGATGTCATTTTGCTTGCTGTTCACACTGTTAACATAAAAAGGAGGAGGTACAGGAAGACTGAAGATGCACTTAGACCAGCACAGAGCCTGCTTTTTGGGGAGCTGATGAAAGGGAGACCCACACTGATGAGTGTGAGAAATATCTCTAGAGCCAACTCCCATTTGCATTGCATTGCAGAGGCGTGAGCTATGAGTGAGTGAACTCATAGCTCCAACACGTATGGGCATTCATGCACAGTAACTTCAGTGACTTCATTCACAGTGTTGTAAAAGCAGTGAAGGAAGAAGGACAAGAATGGTCTGTGTTACTGAGATACCTGCACTATCTTTTCTTTTTCATTGCTTTAAAAAAAAATCCACACCACCATACACAATATCCTAAAAAAGGTAATGCACTGTAATAAATTGGAAATTAAGACAAATTCATATAGCAGCACCTGAATAGAGAAATGAGTGAGAGAGAGAGAGACCACAACTAGAGTAATTTCCTGCACTGACTCATGAGAAATATAATGGACATGTTTGGAGATGCACCAGTTCACTGAAAATATAAACAGAAGCAATAAAAGGAAAAGAAAGGCAAGACATCTGCCAGTCTAACTTGCAGTTTACTAGGGGAAATAACCTGTCTGAAGGTGAGGAAAGAACTGTTCAAACAGAAGCCTTTATGGTATCTTCACATGCTTTCTTAGCTTGCCTGGAGCAAGAGCCCTGCAGGGCACTTTCAGTTTCCAGAGGGAGCTTTTTGTAAATCTCGTTTTAGAATTAAAAAAGTGCTTCTTGGTAACTCCAACTCTGCTAAAGCACATTGTGGGAGCAAGCCAACGTGCCAGTCCAGATGAATAGAAAGAACTGAATGATAAGTGTAGTGAAAGGAACTTTTTTTTTGTCAAAGGAGACACAAAGAGCAGAAAATAGGCATTACTATTTACCTTCTTAGACAACAAGTAGTGGTCCAGTGAATAGCAGAAAACCAAGCTGTAGTCCCTTGTCAAGCTATGATCTCTGTCATACTAAGTAACTCTATTTGATACAGCAGTAATCATACCATACACTGACTGTGATAAAAACCACTATTTTTGAGCAGATAGAGATTAAAAATTTTCAAGTCTGAATTGGGTATACTCAAGGCAGAAGTAATTCTCCCTTTATTAGGCCAGAGATATGTTACATAGCCAGAGGGGATATCGCACTAGGAGAGGAAGTATGATTGGTTTCTCTATTGGCTATTCAGATCTCATCTGGAAATGACAGGTGAGAGTGAGACCAGGGAAGGTAGGCAAAACTGTCAAAGCTGTGGGGCTGTTTGGTTGGTTTTGTACTTGAAGCAGGTAATTTTGGGCAGGCATCTAGGAGACACCTTTTTGTAAGTGCTTGTAATATGTGAAAAATACTGTGTAAAATATTTCTGGATTTTTTTTTTTCTTTTTTTCTTTCCCCAGCTTAAGCACAGTTTAGAAAATAGGGACCAAGATCTGAAAGACGCAGCAAATATGGAAAGTAATGAGTGATGGCAGTAAACTGTGAGGCCAGGGTATAAAAGGATATTTAAATGATCATGTATCCTGGAAGGGCAATTCATGCTTATCTGCTTATTATTAAACTTCAGGCATTTTCTTTCAAGAGCAAATGGCTATTATATTCCTTAACCTGAAACACAGTGGGCTGAATAACTGATCAGTCTTTATCATTTACTTAAGTCTATCATTTTTTGTGCTAACCTCCTATTTTAGCTTCCTTTCAGACCTTTGATGATAATATCAAATTGCATTGGGCAAAAAATAGATCCTTGCAATGCACTGCTCAAATAGGTTATTTAGATGCTGAGTACCCATTTGAACTTGTTTATACACAATTTAATATTTTCTCCAGTAATATTTTGCTACTACTTCATTAACTCTCTCTCATAATTGCATAATTCCATTTTTATAGCATCAGTAGTCTTTGTTGCTTTAACTGAGGATGTATCAGTAGCAATGAAGATGCTGTGGTACATGTTTCAACATCACCAGTATGTGTGCTGGGTATCGGATGGTGTTGTTTTGTGCTGCTTGGCCTTACATACATGACTGATAAAAGTCCAACCACATGTGTACACAGAATACAATCAAACCTTAGCAGACAGACCTGAATTTTTCTAAAGAATATTTATTTGAAAAATCCTTTTTTTCATTAAATGAATTATCTACAACTTCCTGGTAACTTCAAAATATATCAGTTTGTGAGCATCTTTCCGCCTCAACTTTTACAGTGTTTGACTGACAGGTTTTTTTTGTGTGTGAAAGTTGATGGGAACTAAGCCAGTGGTACTTCTTGTTCCTTGCATTTGTCAGATGAGAGTCCTGAGTCAGAATAAGAAAGGAAGGTGCATTTCTAGGGAGGGAGCTGGGAAGCAGTTGCAGACAGTTGCTTCCTATCACTTTAGATCAGATGGATGTGGACTAGCTCCAGAAGGAAGATGTGCAATCAGATTAGCACAGCTCCTGAAGGAATGATCCCATCTGGATTCAAGTACCTGATCTGTCTGAAGATATTTGGATCTTTTCCCTAGCAGGTCCCCCAGCCTCTGTGGGGTAAAAAGTATGTGGGAGAAAATAGAGTGAAATGGTCACGACTGTCTAATGAGTCCCTTAGCAGTGAGGAGCCTAGGATCATGCTTATTGCTCTGTGCATTTTTGTTGCAATAGTCATTGACTAAAATACACTGGCAGCTTTGAACTTTGAAGCAAGACCTTCCTCACTTTTTCTACCCCATAAATCTCAGGCAAGTTACCTAATCTCTATACTTTGATTTCTGAAATCTCAGATAAATCTTGCTGCTAGTGTTTATAATGCTGATTCTAAAGTAATAATGCTCCCTTATAATATTGATCTTAATGTAAAGATTAACATAAACTGCTTACATTATTCATAGTATGTTGGCTTTGTTAAGCTTGGGAAGATGAAAACGGTATGATCACAAATATGTTAATTTGAGTGTAACTGTGTAATATCTTTGGATCTGTTTGCTGTCTGTAACTGAGACCAAAAAAATATTGTCTTGCTCCTATCATCTAGTAAAATTAAAAAATAATAAAATAAATCTTTTATTATATATGAACAAAAATACAGTCCTCGTGGGAAAGCATAATCTACAAAGTGACACCTATGAGTGAAATTTGAAATTTTTAATTTAATTTTTAATGTTCCTTTCCATTAATGAAGCCTACACTGTGTACATTCACTGGTGGGATATAGACTTCTTATGATACCCATACAGAAAAGTCTTTTTAAGGCAGGCAATACTGCACAGTCTACAGCAACTGCCTCCCATCCCTGTCCTTAGACAACTAAGGCCCACTGTTTAATGTTCAAAGACAGAAACAGCCCATTTTAAAGAACTCATTCCTTGGTTTCCTTAGGTTTTTTTCCATCTAAGAAAATAATTTCCTAAGAATGCAGTTATTTAAGGGCATTTAAAAGCAGTGTAAGATTTTAATTCATTAGCAATGGAACTGTGTATCCCTTGTATAATTTCCATAGTAATTTATAATGGTATCTAAATCTTTATCAATTAATGTATTTTCCAGTCTCTTTGTAGTGGAAGTGGTTTCCACAGAACTACCAATGGCCCGTCAGCAAGTGGCATGCAATTCCTTTATAAGTGAATATTGCCCGAGTTTTAATTCATGTAATAATGTTTTAAGAATACTCATTGACTTTTTATTATTACTAATAAACAGAAGTATTAAATACCTAAGGTGAGGCAGTGATTATTGCTTGTGAATTTTTACTATGATTTTAAACTCTAAATAACTATTATATCATTATGGTCAACTGATAAAAAGGATTTTATTGTAAGACACAAAAAATTTCAAAAGGACTGTTTGTCTGGAAGTATTAAGCATCAACTAAACCAGGACACCACACTGCCTTCTGAACCAGGACACCACACTGCTTTCTCCTTTCATCTGGTGGCAAGTTGTTGCTCATTGTACATTTCTACTTGCAGAGCTAAGTACTTTGGGATTTAACGATGTAAAGGACAAACAGCTGGTTTATAACCACTTCAAACTGTTCTAGTCACAGGTAAGAACAGTGTTACCCTTGGTTCCTGGACAGTGTTTCTTAGCATCAAGTACCACATGGCTGGAACCTAATATTCGCATTTCAGAATCCGTGCACCTGTTTGGACCTGCCCTTTCTCAAAGAAATGTTGTCTTAGAATGCCAGGGGCTCTTCAAGGTGAGAGTAACTGTTTATAGGAGGATTTTTACGGCTTTTCACCCACACCCACACCAACCTCCTTTCAGCTACTACTCTGCCAGATGCATTTAATTATTGCCATAAACTGTAAACACTACTGCATGACCATTTCCCCTGTAGCAAGATTGTGTGTGTGAAAAAAGTAAACAGATTGTATAACAAAGTGTTCTCTAGCTGTCAGCAAGGGCTTTGAAAATAAAACACTTCCCTCCCGACTCACAATTGGCTGACAGTCGGCACATAATGAATAATAGCTCCTGGGGACCAGCAGAAAGATGTGTGGGAAAACTTTAATTAAAAGCTTGTCAGTACAATTTTACCTGGGTGACATCACCTGACTGAAATCCTGCTGCCGGGCTTTGTTGTCTATAGGATCGCAGGTAGCGCGCTTGTTTTGCTGACAGCAAACAATTCAAAAAGTACTTTAAAACACTGGGGGGAAGATGCTATTCTGCCAGTAAAATATAATTCATTTGTGGTGTTCTAATTTTCTAATTAGCAGCAGTAGAAGGCTCTTTGCCATTGTGGGAGGAGGGTGACAAACAGGTTTTTGTAGCTTGTTATCTATGGTGCCCTCTTGATTATGTATTTTCTTGACATTCCATTCCAGAAAAGTGTGTTCCAAAATCAAATACATTTCCAAACATAGACAGCTGGGCTTGAGCCAGAAGTACAGACCTAGCATCAAATTCCCAGCTTGAAGCTCTCTTATATATATTAAATCAGGGCACCAAATCCAAACAGACTAAGAGTTCACAGCAGAGTACTTTCAGGCTGTGCAAAATTCCTAAGGCATAGGATCTTTGCGACGGTCCAACACAGTAAAGCACATAGTCTAGGAGAAGAGCTGAGATAATGGATTTGATTCTGCTCAACTCAAGCTGGCGGTAACTAACATAATAAGGTGGCACTCATGCTGTTGTATGCCTGTTACTGTAAAATGGAAATGGGAATCTGAAAGCCTGAACTTGGTCCTAAAGTGGTAATTAGTATCATTCACGGAAAGAAACTTAGTCATATAACTCTGCCGAAATCATTAGTGCTAGTGAAGCTTGGCTATTTTACAAGTAATTTGTAGTAATGGAGAGTAGTTTCTCATAATTTAATGTTAATTAATTCAGTTACATCATGATCTAGCTCAAGTCCTGAGCTGACTTTGATGGGAATAGTCTGGGTCTGATCCAGAAGCCAATGAGGCCAATGGGAGCCTTTCCATTGATTTTGAGAGAATTTGGTTCGTGTGTGTAGATGGATGGAATTCATTTACCTGACATAGGAAAGACGCTCACTGAATTGTATGCTTGCCTTCCTTTTGAACATTCTCCCAATTTCCTTAATTTTATGCAATTATGATTTGCCACATGTTGAGGGAAGTATTATATCTAATTAGTGGTGAGCAAAAGTAAACAGGTGGTTTATTTTCTTATTACATGCTAGAATTAAATGCTGTTCTGGGCCATGTATATGTGAGTAATAACAACTTCCCAGTAAGACTAAAGACAAGGCTTCTAAACTCAAACATTTTTAGTACAACTTTTCTGTGCTGAATACTTCATCTGAAGATTAATGAACACGGTTTTATCACTTATTTTGGTGGAAGAGGCTGATGTTAGGCAAGTGGGAAGAAAATAACTGGAACAATTAAGAATTTTCCTTCATCCTTTGCTGCTCTGACACACTGTACAATAACACTTACTTCTTTAGTAAAAGATATACCCATCTGAGGCTTTCAGTATATGGATATTAAGAGAGAAGCAGGTGCTTTCATACTCCAAAGACAAAAAGTGTTATGCTAAAATGTACAATAATTGTCACAATGTTCACCAATTACTCAGTAATGAGCAATATTTGTGAATTTCGGTTACCGATGCGTGATAAATATTTATCCAGAGCTAGATTCATCAAGGCAACTCAAGGAGTTTTACAGTATCTGAGCATTAGAACTTTCAAGGGAGGCCTGGACTCCCAGTGCTGTGCATGAGTCAGGAATTTCTGATTAGGCTAAACGACACTGTCATTTTGAGAAAAGTCCCAAAGACCCCTTCAACAGGAGACTCAAATCTCTATATGGCCAGGCAGTGCCCTAACAGGCCAAAGAAAACTCACTGGCTTCATAGTATTGCCTTGCAATTCTTCCATGTTGCGTGAATGAACAGGTGAATGTGTATGGAACAGTGTTTGGGAAAAGAGAGGAGGGATAGAGACATGGTGTATCAGGCACGGTGTTCAGAACATCCCCCTAAGGAAGCAGATATTACAGGTTTAGGTTTGTGTATCTGACGGAGTATTGCTACAGTGGCTGTGTGTTTTCACACCCCCATGACAAGCATGTCTTGGGTTTGGTTGGGGTTAATTATCAGAAACTGCTGGCCCAAGACGCTGGGAGGGGCTGCAGCTAGGGGGGGCCACAGCTGAGATAAACAACTGAAGGGGGGGCACCAGCTCAGCCCAGCGCATCTGTTTTCAACTTGTTTCAGTGTGTAGCTTCAGTGCAACTGGAGCAGGGAAAGTGGTGTCTCAGGCACAAGGGGAGCCTCCTGGTCTCTATCATTATCATTTTATGTCATTTCATTACTACTATCATTAGTACTGCTGGTTTCTTCCCTCTTTGTGTTGTTTTATTAAACTGTCATTATCTCAACCCATGGGGTCTCACTTTGTTTTTTCTTCTTCCCAATTCTCCTTCCCATCCTCCAGGAGGGAGTGTGGAGGGTGGAAGGGAAGTGGTGGGTGAGTGGCTGTTTGGTGCTTAGCTGCTGTCAGCAGTTAAACCGTGACAAGCAATAAATAGAACTCAGTATTCTAATCCTGAACTGAGGACCTTTTATCCATTTCAGTAGTCATTTAATTATGATGTAAAAGGTGAACAAAAAGTAAAAGAGCTCAAAAAGCAATGCAAAGAAAAGTGCATTGCACTAAGCCACTGTAGAAAACATTTGAACTTTTAATTGAGAACATTGTCTCTGGAAATTCTGCTTGCAAAGGTAGCACCTAAACCAAGATTTTCTATAAACTGAGAAGATAAAGACAACGTCACTGTGCTCTTTGAGCAGGACAAGTAAACACCTGTTCATATAGTTCAGGTTTCCCTCAAATATGTCTGTGACATGTGTTGAAAAGGATGAAATTTTAGGTACAATTCAGAACATTTATCTCGTATTCCTCCCTGCCTTCTTTAGTACTTTATTGAATCACCTGAGGAAGCCATGGGTTTTTGGAATTGGTTAAAACAAAAAGCAGAATTTTCTCACACTGCTAGCTTTCTGTGATGTGGAAAGTTTCAAGCAGAGGATCTTTCATTCATCTGTGTTTATTCTGGCTACTGGAATGCTGTCATCATATTAGTCTTGCCAGCCACTTACTCTTACATCATTATTCAAGAATTCAAGCTTCAGAAAAATTGACCTTTGCTGACTAACAGTAGTAAATTTGAAGATCCAGGATAGAGAAACCTGTCAGGCGTGGGGAACAGGATGAATACACAGTTATGAAACTACCTTGATGATTTCATTCCAGATTTTGTAGTCAGAAATTCTTATAACAAATTTATAATAATTGTGATTCTCAACAGAGTTCATGTGGAATTTAGAGGCTATTATTTTCCCTGGAAGAAGTCATCCGCCTGGTCACATATATTGGTGACGGAGTACAAGAATGGCTGGTCTTCCTTGTGTATATAAATCTAATGTGGCACAGCACTGTTTTGCATAGATATATCAGTATATATCTACTACAAGTAGTAAGTGAACTCACTGATGTTGTCTTTAGTAAGTAAATTCAGTGTTGGGTAAAGCACTTGGCCAAGCATGAGAAGACAGGGTTTCAGTTACTGGCATAGTATTCCTGTGTGATATGAACAAGTCATTTATGGTCTAATTCATTAAAGTGTTAAGTGATAAGGATTAGATACCTACATTTTAGGCTGTTAGTCTGCAGAATTTAGATACCTAAGTGAAGGACTTTTTTTAGCTCTTGGCTTTTTTTTGTATGGCCTGTAGGATGATTTAGGATCTGAAGCAACCAGATGTCAGTAGAAACATTTGGATTTCCAGCCTTGGCAACAAGAAAAGGCTGCAGTGAGTATGCAGTCAACCCGTATGAAATTCCCACATTGATATGGAGGAAAGAACCTTTGTCCTTCAGAGTTTTGAGCTCAGAATTCTCTTCTAAATGAAGGTGGGTTTAGTAGCTTAAAATTTATAGTTATCAATAAAACCATAAACATGTCTCTTGTCTGTTAATACCTTGGTTCCTGATTCATATTCCTTCTTGTGCTGTCATTATGTAGACTATGGTTTTTCTCTCCTCAATCCTGTATCTTCTATAAAGCAAGGGAGAAAAAACTTGCCCCATTTTCCCTTCTCTAGCCCGGCCACCTGTAAACTTAAGTGTTAGTATGATTCTTTGGGATCTGAAAGATAACAGGTTTGAATTCCTCTGGAAAGGAGTGGTGAAGCTTGCTTTGCATATTGTAGGTGACCACAACTCTATGGAAAATAAAACAGTAGTACCACTAAGTCATGTCTTTCTGTTTGCAGAGACAGCAATGGTGGCTGCTGTGTTTTTCTGGGAATATGATGCTTCAAGAACCATGTTCCAAATAACCAACAGGATCAGGCACATCAAGGGCGGCTGAGCATACTCAAGGGCCCTCAACAGTGGCCAGCCTCATAGTAGTGGTATCATACTACTATACATGTATGGAGTAACTAGGTAACTTATGACCTTTAAGGTCATCTGAGAAGAAGTCTTCAGGTGATGACAAATTAATCAACAGATGAAGGTGTAACAGTCTCTTGCCTAAGTCCCACTTTAGGTATCTAAACCTTTTAGATTTCTCCCCCTCTCCCCTGATTTATTAATAGAAATAGGCTGTGAAATTCTTGTTAATGAGAACAAATATACTCCAAGTCTTCCTCCACTCACAACTTACAAGCCTACTTGTGTAGGTGGGAAACACGCCTCTCTGTTGACATTTAGTTATGCCTCGAAGCAAGACTTCAGAGTTCTTAAAACCATGCCAGTTATACAAGTTAGCAGATGATAGTTGTTTTCATCACCACAGGGTTGTTACAGAAGCAAGCAAGAAGAGTATAAGCAGACACTTTTATTTATTATTTACATATTATCAAAGTGAAGGAAGCCTCTTTTAATTTAAGAGTGCTATGAAAAAGACCTATAGAAAACCATCTTTGCTCTTGGTATTTGATGAACGGTAATCTTTGATTGTACCTGATGATAAATTAGGTGGCTGGTCTCAGTGTTCAGTCTGATTTACAAGAGATTCTTTTGAAGTGATAAATGCCTATCAGCCTGCAGTGTTATACTGTAAAACAGAAGGACCTGAACATACTTGACCAACAACACCATGGTTTTTTTCTATAGATAACTCAAATCATGCAATATAGAGACATTTTAAATCAGTTAAGAGAAGAGAAGCCACTGCGTTATATATAAAAGGTACTTTATTTTAAGACAGACAAGTCTGAAAACAGAAGTTAACAGAAAGTCACAAGTCATTCTAGTGACAAGTGCATGAAATCTAAAGAACAGATTCCATATGGTATCATATTTCAAGTTGTATGTCAATGACTTCATCAGAAAGTTATACCCTTCCAGTAGGAGAAATGATACCTTTGAAAACATGTGTGGCTGCATGTAAAAAGTAAGCTCTCCCTGTCTTCGCAGAAAGCCAAGACACTTTCTGCTGAACAGGCAGACAGAAGAGAAAGAACAGATGTAATTATCAATCATACACTGTCATTAACCCAGCTCTTAGGATTTTCAGAACAGCAGAGTATATACTGGTCTGTTACTGGTGCAGACCATAGCTGCCTTCGTTATAGATTTTTTTGTCTGCTGTTTATACTCCAACATAGTGAAGGCAGGATTAATCTAAATGTCTGACAGTTTAGACATGAGGATGGCTGCCAAGTCCATACGCATGTGTTGTCACTTGGACATCTCATGCCAGTGGCACAAGTGAGATGGGCTGAGCCACAGAAATTACATGCACCAGTGTAAACACTAATAAACATCCTGTCCAAATTCTTCTGTCTTCTCTTTGGCATAGAGGACAGTGGATCTGCACAGTTCAGATCTGCTGCAGAGTTCAGATCCACTCTTTACAGACTCAGAAGAAAGGTCACCTACAGTATAGAAATGAGGCTTCATATCAATGTTCAAAGGAGTCCAAACCCACATCTCAAAGATCCCAGAGGAGTGTGCTAACATGAGACAGAGTTATACACAGCAAATATTTAGTTCTTTGTTTCTCCCCTGAGCTATTTCTACTGTAGGAAAACATTTGCATCTACGCTCAGATACTACAATGTTCTGGATAATTATATGTTGCTGAAGATAAAGATGTACCTAAAAATACAAAGTTCAAAGTGTTTTTCCACAGAAGTGGAAAAAAAACAATGCCAGTATTTTAAGAGGTGCTTAAATTCAGCATCTGTATTTATTTCCATTCTGGATGGCAGTAAGAGAAGCTGCTAATTAGAACTACTGAATCCGATTAGATTACTGAGCTCTTTAAATGTGGATTAACAAATATGGGGTTATTAATCTCTGAACATGGATTAATGAGGCCAAATTTTCTCATCTGTATTTGAAAATATAGTCTTGAATCACCTGCTTGAAGTTGCCTTGTCTCTCTGTGTCTTTTGATTCCAGATGATTTCATGCAGACACTATAGCTCCTTAATGTACTAATAGGGCCATTCTTATATATTATTGGTTTTAATTAGGATCAGTAATTACTATACCATATATACATGTAGCCTGCAGAACTTGTACCTCACAAAAGTAAACACTCTGTGATTCTGTGAAAGAACAAAAGCCACCCATCTAATTTCAGTTCCTTCAAGGAAACTTTAAGGAAACCTGAGCAATCAGATCCAAAGAGCTGCACCTGCATTCGAAGGTTTAAGGAGCAATAGAAATAACAGACTATTACCAAAGGCAACAGCCAGTTCTCCAAGGTTAAAGCCTAATGGGAGAAACACTTGCTAGAAGTTTCTCAGCCTGAATGACCTAGTAACATCCTTGGAGAAAATACTAAATAACAGACATGAACATAAGTAAAATTGTAATTGTGTATTGATGAATATTATTTTTTTTGCACCTTTGTGTTGACATTGCAGGATAAATTACTCCATCTTGGGCTTTGTTCCTGTCCGGTAGTAAATGTGAGAGCAAAATGTTTTAAGAAAGATGGGATACTCTGTTTCTTTAGAAATAGTGAATTGACCTATTGCTAGACTGTTTGTTTCAAGTGTATACTGTCCACTTAGATCTGCAATGGGTAACCAGCATGAAATAAAAGAGAGATATGCAAGCGGCCAGTAAAAAAAAACCCAAAACCACATTACTTATCAAAATTACACTTTCTTCAGATTAGACTCATAGGTCAAGAGGGCCTGCATGTTTACAAAGAGCTCTGAATTTTTCTTTCTCGTAAAAAAGAGAATCCATTTGACAGTTCTGAAATTAAAGCTTTTGGAATCAAGGGACAAAAAAAGATTACAAACAGAGTTCTATGAGATCTTGCCCTGCACAAGCAACTAACTGTCAGACTTGCACAGATTGTTAAAATATTTGCACAACAAAAAAAAAGAAGCCATAATAACTGCTTAACTAGAGAACAACTTCTATATCAGTAATAAGCAGTAACCTCAGCTACTTGTATCATTTACTAATCAGAACAATCCTGACTGCCAAAGGCCTAAATCTTATCTTGAGGGCTCTGCTGGAAGGATGTGAGGTTCTGACTTTCTTCTTTAACCACAGGGATATTTCCAAAGTTTAAATCTGGATCAAACTGAATGGTGAACACTGGTTCTTGTTAAAACATAATTCTTCCCGGAGACTCTTGATAAAGTGGAACCAACAAAGGTATCTAATGGAAATGAAATAGACAAGGCTCTTCATTTTATTTTAAATTGGCCTGACTTGCTTCATGGCATTCATTTAAGTGGTTTCCAAACCACAGCCTGAGAAGCCTCTTAAACTCACTGGGCAGGATTCTGTTTCAGTAAAGTTTTTAATCCTTGTGTATCAAATAGACAAATTCTCAATGTCAAAAGACATCACAAACTGGACATACGGTAAATCTGGGGACTAGCAAATCTACGTTTTATTGTTGAATATTAATCTCAATATATAAACATATATATGTTTATATGTTTGCACACAATACATAAACTTATATATGCATAAAGACATGATATATATTCATATATAATCAACATCAGGTTAATGTTGGTATGAATCATCATGTAACAGAACCTGCCTACATAGATCTAGGAAAGTTTCAAGGCGTGAGCTTCAGTAAGCAAAGAAAAATCTGTAAATCTGTAATCAAAACTTTTTTCTCTACACTTGTGAGATTTGTGCTTTCCAAGTGTGAGACAGCTGATATTGAGAAATGATTCAATACTGTAGTTCTTTCCCTCTTTCCTTTGGAGTAAGCACAGCAGAAGCTGTCCAGTGTCTATCTAAAGTGGAGTTTTGCAAGAACAGAAGAGAATTATGTAGAAGTTGTTAACTTTTTGAAAGCGCAAATACAGTCTGCCAGGTTTAAAAGGAGGCCCTACCAAGTGTTCCTGTGTTGCAGGTCACATCCGGCCACAACCTCTGACTTCGTTGATTGGGAAAACTCCAAATATTCCCTGGGAACTGCTGGATAGACATCTACTTTCTGTCACTTTTGATGCTTGACTTTTTGTGCTCGTCACAGCATGTCTCTTACTCGTCACCCGTGCTGCAGGTTTGCTGCTTGCTGTGTTTCTCCCCAATTGCCAGTTTCACCAGGTGCTCCAAAAGCAGCACCCAGCTGTGTGTGTTTGATGTGACTCTAGAGAAGAGCAATCTCCCCTCCAGCCACAAGCTCCCCTCAGACTCAGGTTGCAGAGCCAGGACAAATCAAAGATGGAGCTATGCCCTGGCTGCCTAACTGCAGCTTTTCTGAAGAATCATATACAGCAAAGCAAAAAGAACCAGACTGTTATAATCCCTCCCACTCCCCAGCTGCTAATGTACTTGGAGGTGAGCTACAGTGTAAAAATGAAATATCTCCTCTTTTCTAGTTGTTGTCGTATTACTAAAATGTAATATTTTCACCATTGAAAAAATCCTCAAAACATTCTCTTTCATTTACACTTTCATCATCATTTGGTCAGTACTGTCTGGTTTTAAATTAAACCTTATTTTCATTTTAAAAACTTTTACTTCAGATCTTTTCTCCTCCTGAGAAGACAGAAGGGAAATAATTTGTTCAAACTGATTGAATGAAAATGATCTTAGTCTTCCTCTTTCCCGTCAAGAACAGCAGCGAAAAATGGTTTTTTCACATTGCTTTGTTCAAGTCTTTTTTGGAAGCTTAGCATTTAATTTAATGACCACTATTCCTTCTTTATTTTGGCTGGGATTTCTCTCAAGTATTTCTTTTTACCATTCCTTTCATGTTTCATTGGTAGTGCTTGTGTTCCTAGTTCCAAAGTACCTATATACATGTTTACAGTGTGGAGACACAGCAGTTTGAATACCTGACTATATTATAAACCGACAATGAAACTAAGGATGGTGTAACAGTTTCAAATAAATCTTCTACCATTTAAAAATATTTCCATAAACATATTTGTGTCATATTTAAAAATCTTTATTGTTTAATTTGTGAGAATACTCACTGGGGGTAATTAAATCCAAGCTTATTAATAGGTAAACTTCTGAAACAACTTCCAGTTTTGTTTGGCTGGATTTTAGAGTGATATTTCCCAAGATATTTCAGAGGTCTTATCTATGATTACACATGAAGAAATGTCATTCACTCTTTTGTGTTCCTCCCTCTCCAAGGCAGAGTTTTTTCGAATCTGTCCAAGAAGATGGTTAACACATTTCAGTAAAATACAATGTTTATGGTAGGTTTTAGTAATAAATAATAGAGATATCTCAAAAACCAAATACTGGAGGTTTTTTAATATTATCTACTTCTTGTGGACCTAACCAAGTGGATCTCAAGAAAAAGGTATTAGAGTGTATTAAAAGTGGAATTCATTCTTCACAAGCAGGTGACTTCTTCCAGGATTTTTCTGGGGTAGAAAAGATCCCTTACCATTGATTTTGTTGTCAGTGGAGTCAACTCAAGGAAAGCTGGCTCAGCCAGGCACCTGTTGAATCATGTACTGAAGGAGTTTTGAGCACTAGATTTGCTTTCTATGGCCTTCTCATTCAATGTAGTGGTAAGAGTGCAGTTTAATATGTCTGTGGTTATTCAGGCAAACCCTCTCCTTTAACAAATTTGCGAGACAGTAAGGGAAAGAATGTTGTACCAAGAATTAACTAGATAGCTCATTCATGTGGTCAGAAAGTGATCTATTTAATTTATAAAAAACCCAAAAACCTATTTTTTGTCTAGTAAAAAACCAAAAGAATAAAATTTCAAAGACAGTAATTCCAATTACAAACAACTTTTATCTGACTACAAGAATTTCAAAATGGACTATATGCATTTAATACTTCTTCACACTGCTGGTGAGGTGTTCATCAGTCACTCACAAATTAGACCTTGATTAAAAAATCCCAGGATTTTGTAAATTGCTAAAATAATATTTTCTAACTCTGTGGGACAAAGAAAACTCAATATCCACCTTTGTACATCTGACAATGCATTTCAATACCTTATCCAGACTAAGGAAGTTATCTCTATCAAGAAAGAGCTAAGTAATTGCCAGCTAAACTGGGAATAAATCCAAGAATTCAGAAACATGGTTTAGTTGAATCATTTATTTTGTCTATGGATAGATCTACTATTTGAAAGGAAGTTCTTTTCTTCTTTAGTTGATTGCCTTTGTGAAGTCTCAAAAGCAGGGCCCAGTGATAAATATAGTAATACTTAGCAATATCTCCTTAGAACTTTATCACAGTGTAATCCAGTCCTTCTTGGATATATTCTGCATTGTGTAATTTCTCCTGTAAAAATGTCTTATGGTGTATTGAAGGATGGGCAAAAACATACATAGAGAGCTCATCAACCCAGTGGAACATGGAAGACCAAGCTATTTTTACTCTCTTGTATTCATTATTGTATATGATTCCCCACTAACTGAGATCTCTAACATTCGCTCTTCAAAACCAAAAAAAAAAAAATAAAAAATAAAAAAATCTACAAATCAGGTCATCATTCTTCAGTTCCGGTCTTGATTTAACCAGAATGTGAAATATTCTCTAGTACTTTTCCACTTAAGTTTAGATTTTCTCCCTTTTTAATCTGTTATCCTTTACATATTGCCCTTCTCCTTTCTACTTATGCAGTGGTAAGTCTCCCATTTCAAAGAAGCCAAATGCTAATTCAGTACAGTTTAGTTATACTGGCATTTAAGAAATCACTTCTCAGAAATTTGTACTGTGCCATGGATCCGTTGAGTGGCATCATAGATTCTGATACAATTGTAAATCAGTGCCCTTGTTAAAAAGCAAATAAAAACTCCACAACAACAAAATATTTCCAATGAACCTCTCTTGCTTAGCAGGAGCTTTATGGGGCATAAATAAAGAGTTATACATTTGCAAAATACTAAAAATAGTGAAAGGCTTTAATACTGCAAATGCTGTGGCCTAGAAGTGTACATCAGTGTGAATTTAACACATAGTTTATGTATGACTATTTATCCTGAGGTTCTAAGTGCAAAGCAAAGGTAACTTTTTAAAGCTTTTCTTTAGCTGGCATCTTCATTTCTGAATTGCAAGAAGAAAGCGTAAGTGCAGATGGCAGTAGCTGAACAAGGAAGAGGAATAACTAAAAGTCAACAACTGTATTGACTTTTTGAAATATACAATAGATACACTCGCTGTTTAGACTTCCTGTATTCTGCCTCTTTCTGTAAAGATACCCACATTCTTCATGCACAAAACGCAGTTCAACACAGTGAATGAATACAATGTCTCTCGTTCCATTTTGAAGTGTGATCAAAGCACAGAAATAGTTCTTGGAAACTTGGTAGCCTGTTTCTTAGATAGCCAATATTTAAGTCACAGCTTTATTTATGCATGAGAAACAAACTTCACAAGTGTTTTGATTTTCTTTTTAATTACTCTTTTTAATAAGATAGCTGTTCCAGTGAAAATCTAACTGAAAATCAGATAGGTTTAACAGTGAAATTACTATGTTTTGAAAGTAGAGGCTACGTGTATCAGTAAGCTAAATGCATTTCCAAGTGTTCATTATTTTATATGTAATTTCTTTTTCTACTACCTCAGTGTGTTCTGTGATGATTGTAGCACACTGGATTGGGCACAGTGTTATGCATTAAAACAATTTTATCCTCAGATAATATGAGTATCTATATTCTTAGTTAAGACCTCTGCATATTACTCTAGAAGTATAGTCTTAAGATATTTTAAGTATAAGTTTGCTTTAACTTACTAACTTTTGTTGACGAATCACAACTTGAAACAATGCATTCTACATTTTTTATTTATTACAAAAGTCGAAAAAAAACCCAACAAAACAACACTCATTTTTAATCTTAAAGAGAGACTAGAACAATTCCAAAGAGTATATTGAAAAATCTCAAAGTTGTGGCTCCTGGTGAAGGCTGGATAGTGGTATCTCAGCCAGACTTGCTGTACTACAGCATAACAGAAAATCACAGCAGTGAAATCAAAGGAATGAAAGAGTGGATCATGGATGCATTAAAGTGCAGAAGTTATGTCTTTTCCCAAGGCTAAGTGACTGCTTTTGCTTTGTGATTAGTATCATGCAAAAAAGCTCTATGCTATAAATGGGAGAGCTGTATTTCACTAAATAGTTCACTACCTGGGTAGAGTGGTTAATTAACAGATTTTTCAAGAGGTGGACTCTCAGCAAAATATCCTTGACAGATAACTGTTCCTGAGAAAGTTGGCTATAAATCATTTATTCAGAACAGTAACTGGAAGTTTTGCTTGTCAGGTTTTTAAAAGCAGAGAAGTGTTTCCTTGAACTTTTGCCTGACTTTGGCTGCCAATATATTACTAGCACCTGGGAGAAGCCTCAGGCTCAAACAGTCAGAAACACATGAAGTTCCATTTTGTTTTAATAAGGGTCCCCTTCCTGTATTAGACTTTGTTGTATCATTTAATTTATTCTACTATTAAAACTAAAAAAAACCCCCCAAAAACGCAAACCTGATTTAAAGCCACAAGACACTTGAACTTACCTTTACAGTAAAAATCGCTGTCATTATAAAAGGTAGACCTAGAATTTACTAGCTTTTCTAATGCTTGTTGAGCCATCCTCAGCTCTACAAATACTGAGTAAAATGAAAAAAAAGCTGATTGCATTAGGAAGAACTGCATGTGTGAATGTCCCTAGGAGGTGAGAGCACGTATATATTTCTGAGTTGTAATGGACTCGATTATTATACATGCCTATGCAAGTGATCCTGGAGGAGAAATGTCTCTTTCCAGTGAAAAAGAGACAGGAAGACTGAGGTACCATGTGTCTACTGTTCTATTTTCCTAACCTGAAGGAACAATGAAGCAAGGTAATCCATTCTTGAGGCCAAACCAGGACATGGTCTTTTCGCTGTCCAAGTGTGACAGTGTCATAATATTCTATGTACTGATGCTATACAAAAGTGCTTTTGGACTAACACAAACAAGGAATAATACAGTACTACTCTGGCATAAATGTAAAGAAAAACTCAGATAACTGAATATTCCTGTATCTAAAAATGCAGAAGTTCACTAGAACATGTTTTATATTTGCTTTGAGAACTTCAGGAAGGAGCTGAAGTGGGAGAAAATAAAGGTGAAAATACAATCTCATTACTGCAGTGCTTCTAACTTCAGGTTTGATTTAATTTTTGTGTAATGTGTAGTTTCTGTTTTACAGGAATAGTTTAGCATATATCCTCTAATCTTATGTGTTCAAATTTGAAGGCAAAATTCTTGAAGATCTCATTTTAGAAATAATTTGTATTTTTTGGAAACCTTCCACTAATAAATGTCTCCTGTACAACCTTTTGGCTTCTCCAAAAATCTTATAGTTACTGTTTCACTAACTTTCAAATATAAATTTAAAGAAACAAAATTGTGCCTATAAAATTTACTTCCTTTTGCTTATTTTTTTCCAGTGTTATTTCAATAACTCTTTACCAAAATGACTACAATTTCCTACAACTCACAATGCTATTTTATCCAATCATCAGGCTGGAAATACTTAGGTTCAGACAGTTGCAGCATCAGTAGTAATCTGACTGGCCACTGACTCTCGTTTTTCCAATGACATTCAAGTTACAGGCTGCTGCAGGGAAATGGCAGACCTCTTTCTTAAAATTTGCAATTATATATTTGAACTTTCAAGCCTGCCAAAATATGACACAATCACAGTGTACTCTAAGTTCTTAGAATACATAGTAACTGTGTTTTGTGGCAGGCCATAGCCGAAAGATTGTAAAGGCTTTTCCATTATAAAGTTTGTAAGAGAGTTTTGCATTGTGTGAATGTCACAAGCCTTTAAAAGAAGAAAAAACCCAGCCTGTAATGCTATTGTAGGCAGTCATCACCACTGAGGTTACTATCAGAACATAAACTTTCTGTACCCTACTTCAGAATGCCAGCAACTGAGTTACTGTTTGCCATTGTGCAGACCCAGATACATAAAAAGGATGTTAAACATCACACTGCCTGTGAGGATCAGCAAAAAGATATCATCTGGGATGTATATATTCTCTTGCCAGCAGAGAGACAATATGTGATCTAGTGGTTAATATGAATGTTCAGAAGTCAAATATCTTCCTTTCTTCCTAGTTAGTACTTTGTATTCCATGCTTGGAGTAGGAGGCAGTTGGTTTCCAAGCATCCAGGACTGTAGATCTTGGTGGGAAGGACAAATATTCTAGGATATAAGATATGACATGACTGGCTGCACAGTCAAGTTTGAACACATTTGTATACAGTATGCAGAATCAAACACTGGGCTAATACAAGTCTGACATACCGATCTGGTCTTTGCTGTCTTAGTTACAAAATTAAACTTGTTTACAAAATAAGAAGAGAGGGGAGAAGGAAAGGATGGGTACATGAATGGCACGTGTGCTAACAGGAAGATGTCTACTCTTTAATGAGTGTTTTTATTGCCTGTATCTTCACTGCTTGCAAGAACAATTTCACAATTTTCTTGAGCTGGCTGCTACATGAGTGTATCCAGATGCACAGTTCTTCTCTTGACCCAGTCAACTCTTCACAGACTGCTTGACCATGAGAAAAGGACAGCATTAAGGTTTATCAGTGAGTAGGGTTCTGGATGTTGGAATAAGCTGCATTAAGTGTACTCATTTGAGATAAAACACTGAAGTATTTTGCCTTGGTTTTATTCATTAAAGTACCAGTGCAATAACTTTGTGGAGTACTAGACTGGAAGCCTTTTAAGCCTCTAAAGCATTTTATGTTTCCTTGGGAACTTGCCCAGCCTGACACTTTTAAGGAATTTTTCAGTAACCTGCCATGGTTTATGCTGGGTAAGGCAATTGCTTCCATACACTGAGTTAGTGCTACATCTGAATGCCACTAAAGGACGGTCACTCAAATCACTGTTACTACAAAACTTTGTGTAAAAAATGTGCTGAAATTTTTTTGGCTACAGTTTGTTGATACAGAGGCGTGATAAAGCAAACTCCACAGTCCCAAAACCATCACATTTTTTCTCTGTGTCCCAACACAGTTGCAGTCAAACTTAAAAGCATCAAGCATGAAAGTTCCAGCAGGGATTTGATTTATTCATGTGACCACCTAAGTAGGCCTGTTCTGCAGCATGCTTACATGTAACAGTCTTAGCAATGACTGGTACATCTTTCTGTTACGCCCTTCTTTCATAGTTTCAAGCCTGGGGCCTCAGGTGTGGGTGTATTGGGTAGTGACTACTCCTCTCATTGTACTATTTAATTGCCAGCTATTCTTCGCTTTCAGGAAAAATGGGATAAGATACGTACCTTCCTCAAATTGGTTTCCTAGCTGGATTGCTCACTTCCTGTAGCAAACTTTTGTTCACAATAATAATAAATTTTTACTCATAGTTCTCCTAGTAATGGAAACATGAGACATAATTGGTAACATAATTTTCAAAGATGATTAAATTAAAAAAAAAAAACAAAACCCTGAAATACTGAAAATTATAGTACGCTTCGTGAAGAAGCTTCAAACTTTTCTTTTAATCATAACCTTCCCTCAAGTAGAGTTCTGTGTCCATGAGGCCTCTAACTCTGCGCTCTGTAGGCCATTGCAAATTATATCTATATGCAATCCAGGACTGACAGATAAATGAAAGAATATTTTATCCTGAGAATTTAATAAATGAAAATAAGAGAATTGGAGATCTAAAACAGGCTATCATTCCCACAGCACTAACAAAGTCTTCCAGAGCCCTTGCCTGGTCAAACTGGGAGTTCACCATTAAGGTGATGGAAAGTCCGGTGTGGTTCTTCCGGCAGCCAGTCCCCCAGGTTTCAGTAGGCTCAGCCTTGAGTATTATGTGGAAGGTTCAAATTCTTTTGTTATAGGAGAGCTAAATATTGTGTCTCTTGGGTGGTGCTGGGAGCATCTCTGGAGGTAAATCTCTGATTTTTGTAAGACTAATCTGTACAGCTTTCTCTTCACAGCTTGTTGGTCATGGATCATATATATCCATGTGGTCAACATGGTAGTCCTTGTGATTGTATTGTTGGTGGTCATTCCTGAGAAGACAGATTTGGACCTTAGAACTGTGGAGAATCTTTAACAGTAGAAGACATTAAAAATCACTAAATAAAGGCATTTAGTAAACAGTTGAATATAACACCTGAAGAGTGAATCTGGAACAGCAGATGGATATTCTGGATATTCAGTCTGGGTATTCTTGTGTGGAGGGGGGAAAAAGAAGGGAGAGAGAAGAAACAGATTTCCACACAAGCTGTTTCACATCAGCCTGCAGAGGAGCCTTTGGAGACCCTGCAGAAGGAATGTTATGTTATCTGTGGGATTCTTATCTGGTAAGTCTCTTACCTTGTTTGTGTATCATGGGCATGTGAGTGCAGCTCGTGTATTAGGATAACCACTATCATGTCCACACGATTCTGGCAGCAGTTCCTGTGAGCTTTGAGCAAATGGCTGATGCACAGTCAAGCAGATGCAGAATCTGCTTCTCCATTGTCTTTTTTTTTTTTAAATATGTCAGCGAAGAAATTAATAAGAACTATTATGTGCAACACAAAAATATTCAGGAATCTGTGAAAATAAATTATTTTACTCTGAACTTTAGAAAATCATAAAAATTTGAAAATCTTGTAACTGAACCCACATATAGACATTTAATATGTCAAAGTATTCAAACTTGGCACAGACTTCTGGGAAGTTTATGAGCTTCAGAGATTACCAGAGGGGCAGCAATAAGAACTAAAAGAAAACCTGAAATGCTTTTCTTGAAGGCCTACATTGTGTGCTCCACCTTCCCCTCGTCACCACACATTTTGAAACCTGTTAGACCATACCTACCCCACAACATGCCTCTTTGGGAGAGACAGCTGGGGGCAGTAGACAGACACCTTTGCCTTGGGGCAGCATCTGAGACTACTGCTTTCTCTGGAACATAGCTTGGGGTTATCTCCCTGCTCTCCAGACCTCTACCAGTGCTTCCCTCTTTCCATAGCTCTGGCGCTGTATGGCAGGTACACACAGCTGGGGTGAACTAAACCTGAGGTAGACCACATAACCATGAAGAGAGCTGGCAAGGTATGAGAGCTGGAGGGAATGTGACCTGAATGGCTGGCTATGCCTAGACTAATTTAGAGCTGTCTGATGTGGGTGTGTTCCCAGGCTATATCTGGGTAAGAGCAGATAGGGGTGAATTTTCCCCTTTCTCCTGCTCCAGTCCTCCTGCTTCTCCCTGCCTACTCAAAAGGCCTTGGTAGTAAAGAGATGGAGGCATGTCAGCCAGGAGAAAGCTGCATTCATTCTGTCTGGGTGTCACCACTCAGTTTAGCTATTCGGGAGCTCTTTACACAAGTGGGGGGCATAGCTCTTTCTTCTGACCCTCCATCTTAGAAAACTTGTGTTGCCCACCTATGCAGTGAAGACCCAGACTTCAGGGTTCTATTGTTGAGTCTACCAAGTTCTGTAAGCCTGTCTGCTTCCCATGATATAGGATACCAGTTGTTAAGCTGCCAACATCTTTTAAGCTGACATGGTAAACACTACTTTGCCATTAACTCTAACAGCAAAACAAAAAACTTCAGGTATGATCTCTCTGGTGTAGACTCAATGCTCCACTGATGAATTTTAGTACTTAACAGGAGACAAGGTTTTGGGGTTTTGAAATTTCACTTAGGTTCTTAGGAAGACTATTCATGAAGTCAAGCTACCACTTTCCAGAAGGACTTTTTATAAACACTTTGCACAAACTCATTCTTGACAGATTTCTTTCCAAAGCAAAGATTTTTGTTTTTGCAGAACTAATTCATGCTTCAAATGCATCCATGCTAGGCCCTTAGAAATTTCTGGGTATTTTCCAAGATTCTCTAGCCTCTTTTGTGTTTTCTTAAATATTTGGTTGTTTTGTTGGTTTTGTTTTGTTTTATTTCCCTGTAGAGAAAACTGTCTTCCTAGATACAAAGTTATCACAGACTTTGTATGATATATACAAGGCAAGCCAAAGATCAGTATTACTTGTATTTGCCAAAGTTATTTTTTCTAGAAGTGTTTGAATGACACTTACAGTCATATTGGAAAGTCCAAAGCAAAAGTCTGAGCAAAAATACTCTGAGAAAAACAAAATGAATAAACAAACAAACAAAAAACAAAAACAAAATAAAAAAACCCCAACCCATCTCTAGGTATAATGAGAAAGAAATGAGCAATCATTTCAGACACAAATGTGACTGGACATCCAGGAGTCTAGAGAAATGCTAAGTGTGAAAATACAACGAAGTGAAAACTTTTTGTCCATCTTTGTTGGTCTGTGTGACTGTTCTTTCCACAGTGATACTAAAAGATCCTATTAAACAATCATCAACCAAGACCAAGTTGCAGGACAGTTAGGTGTTGCTCTCTTTAAATTTCTTTCCATTTAAGAAAAAAAAAAAAAGCATATAAATATATATTGTAAGGCCATCACAGTGAGGTCTCATGCATCAACAGCTTTTACACAACTACATACCCTAGTATTCACTGAAACTAAGTAGTTGCCATGGTAACTGTCACATCAAATATATCTTTTCAGTGCAGACACTTAAAAATTAAGCATTTGTGCTACCATTACTACTACTTACGTTGAGATTGTGACAATAGATTGATTTTTCATTCTTTTTAATCATGATAACATATTGTGGAGAGGAACATTTTTCTTTTCAGGATCATGTTGATTTTACTTCCTTCAGTATAATACAACAGCAAAAAATAGTTTGGGGATTCAAAACTGTATTAGAGTTCACGGACAGTGAAGTATAGTAGTTTAGGCTTATGTGATGGAACTACAGACATAGTAAAATGAGAGAACACTTTGCTTTTAAAATCTTTTATAGTGAAAATCTATATTATTTATGCCATGTGGTATTTTGGAAAGACAATGACATTTCCAGTTACATGTTTGAATAATATTATTACCTAATACATTGTGATTGAAAATAAAATAAGTATAATAGCCAGTTACTTGGACTCCAGCTCAGGTAGGAAAACTTGCCAGCATTCCCGACATGTTTAAGTATCATTTTTCCAGTTTTCAAATAGCTAACAGCACTGCTTTATTAAATTTCCTTTTTGAAAATAAGCTATTAATTTGCAACATGTTCTATCTTTACATATTTTATGTTCAGTTTGTTTTTATTTAATTCCCCTGGCTTTTGTTGGAACAAATAAACCCTACAAAACTTTCTTTTCTCTAATAACTTTTCACGTGATCATAACAAGGCACTTACTGAAAACTGAAAAAACAAATAAACATCAAACCAAATTGAAATGAACATTAAATAGCTTAACTTTTTTTCCTGAGAAATCTTGCTTTCAACTGCTCTCACGTTTCCCTCCTCTCTTAATTCTAAATGAAAGTTCCAAGATAGTTAATTGTCTGTACTTACTTGTGCTAATGAGTAGTAGAGTTTGGAATAGTTCAGTTTACTAAATTACTGCCCTGTTATAAATTAATGCAAATACACATTGCAAATATATGTTTTAAAGAAACTGTGGAATCATATTAGCTGACTCAGGATGCCACTGAGCAAAATGGAATAATTCTTTTTTAACAATTTCACAAAATCTTCTATGTGCCAAGGTAGTCTTTAAAAGTTATATTGATTTATAGTTACTCTTAAGTTTTGTTGGATGTTTTCTAAACTGTAAGGAAATAGACCTGTATAGCCATTTCAATTATAACTGTTATAAGAAAGTAAAAAAACATAATTAAATGCTCTTTATGAATCAAGCCCCACATTCTTTGTGTAGCTGAGGTTCCGGTTGAAGATGGAGTGATGAAGGGACAGGATTTTGACAGAGGCTGTAAATGGCTTTCTCACTTTCTTTGTGAAGCAATTTGCTTTAATGACCATGTGATTAAGCTACTGGTTTGTTGGGCTAATCAGTTTCTCTTTCTTGGTCTTTCCCACTGTGAAGGGGGATAATGGCATAGGACTTATCTGGAATATTGTGTTCAGTTCTGGCCTCCCCAGTTCAAGAGGGACAGGGAAATACTAGAGACACTCCAATGGAGAGCTACAAAGACGATGAAGGACTAGAACATCTCTCTTATGAGGAAAGGCTGAGAGACCTGAGGCTGTTTAGCCCAGAGAAGACTCAGAGGGGATCTTATGAATGTTTACAAATATCCAAAGGGTGGGTGTCGTGTAGAAGGGGACAGTCTCTTTTCAGTTGTGCCCTGTGATAGGTTGAGAGGTAATAGTAACAAGGAGGAACACAGGAAGTTCCACCTCAACAGGAAAAACTTCACTGTGAGAGTGACAGAGCCTGGAACAGGCTTCCCAGAGAGGCTGTGGAGTCTCCTTCTCTAGAGGCTTTCAAGACCCACCTGTGTCGCATGCCCTAGGTGTTCCCGCATTGGCAGGGGGGGTTGGACTTGATGATCTCCAGAGGTCCCTTCCAACTTTTACCATTCTATGATTCTTTGACTTTGCTCTGTGCCCTGACATCTGCAGATGAAAATATAGAGCTAAGGCCTGCGTTACATTTTGTCTGAGTTGGGATGAGTGTTTCATAGACGGCCAAAGCTGTTTCATAATTTATGACATTAAAGCAAGAAATTTCTTGGAACATGTTATCAATGTGGGAAAGTGTGAAGGAACAAGGTAGAATGGCAAGTGGAGATTCTCATGGTAACAGATGTTTATGTTTGGTGCCAGTCAGAGTATTGTACAAAAACGATGTGTGCTGAAAGCTACAGGTGAGTCATGATTTTTCCAGTTGAGGTGCTGTCTTATAACATGTTTCAATTTCTCCTTCTCATGAAAGAAGGAAAACCAACTTGAAAGTTAAAGTATGGGTGCAGAAAAGGATGACTGATGGGCAGAAAGGAGGCAAATGAAGAATGGCATTTAATGGGACAGGTGAGGAAATGGAGAAAGGCAGCCAAGTAGGGGGTACTCATCAGTGCAGCAGCATTAGTGTAACACTGATTCCCTGCCCAGGTCAAAGCACTGATA
This sequence comes from Todiramphus chloris collaris, assembly GCA_025345505.1. NCBI lineage: Eukaryota > Metazoa > Chordata > Aves > Coraciiformes > Alcedinidae > Todiramphus > Todiramphus chloris. The sequence goes on from JANVCC010000319.1 coordinate 2,456,003, forward strand.
GTGCTGGGGTAATGATGTCTGACAACAAATTGGCAGGAAAAAGAGCAGATCTGTAGAATCACCAGGAAACAAAATAAGAGCTGAAGACTTCTTGAAGATTACAATTGTAGCAGCAAGATGGTTTTTGTACACATTCCTAAAGCATTTTAAAATGAACGGATAGATAGACATCATGCACACGATGTGAAACATTAATCATTATTTTCTGTTTTCACTGGTGTAGCTTTTACATTTGTGAAAACTTGCTAACTAAGTTTAATACACAGTGCCAATACTTCCAAATTCATAAGTTTTCCCTCTTTGGTAATGAAACTATGCACAGACAGTTCACATTTCTGGTGTATGATAATTCTGTGGTTAAGATGAATGTCAGAAAAGATATATAACAGAAAAGACAAATGCATTTGACTAACTGGTCTCTGGTCAGAAATTAAATACATGGTGTTTACAAAGCATCTAGTTAAGTAATTTCAAGGACCAAACACAAGCTAGTAATACACTAAGACGTACTGCTTGCTGTGACTTTCTCTGCATGACAGTTTTGAGAAATTATTAATTTTTAAGGGGAAAGAGGAGATCGAAAATGCTGCATGTGTGCCCAATGACACATGCCTGTTTGTGCCTAATTCATCGGAAAAATTGCTCAAGAACTGTTCAGCCATGTTCGAATACGCTGCCAAGGTCAATGGGACTTTTCCAAAAGTGCTGGTTATGCGAGGTAAAAGAGCTTAAGGCAATTTCAACTTAAGCATTTTTGTATATTTGCTTGTTTTATTTGGAGAGCAGATAATCTGACAGTTTTGGCAGGCCCATCTCTGATGGCATACCTTGGAAGGCTCTGAAGAAGAGTTCGGTTTAACTAAGTGCCTAGAACCCAGCACTGTAGTACAGAGCTGCATAGTACAGACCAGAGGGTGCTGAAAGTGTATTCAGACACCACAGACTTTCAAGTCAAATTGCCAAATTCCATTTTTATTATAGTCATAATCTAGAGATAGAATAGAGGTATGTAAATGCATTAATTTCTTGTCCTAATAGCATTATTTTGTATATATTCCCAGAAGACATCTAAAAAATGTGGGAGAGTTGATTACAACTCTGAAATGGTCAATATGGAATATTTGAAGGCACTTTGAAGGTAAGTTAATAGTTGTACCACGTATTGAATATTGCTCTTCTGTATGGCACTCCAAACAGTAGCTAGGTACAAAAATCTGCTCAGGTGAATACAGGTTTTGTGTGTATGTATGTGAGGCTAGATGAGTTGATTTAAAACGTTGTAGTGAGTGGGAAAGGTTGCTGGGTAAAACCTGGCCACATTCACCTTAATTGTTTGTTCTTCCATACATTGTTTCTGAAGCATGGTTTGGGTATGGCTTCTACCAATTGTGGACAAAGATAAACTTCAGAAAGGACTGAAAGAAGGTTAGAATTGAAAGAAATCCATCCTTTTGTTAGACTTTGGAGTTTAACATAGCCCAAGAAGAGAGAAGAATTTGATCCTGCTCCCATGAGAGAGTGTGAACACAACGAGGCATACAAAATGCTTTGCTTCCCATATTTGTCTTAATCATTAATTTCAGAATAAGAGTCTCGTATATAAGTAAGACTACTTTGGGTGTGGTTTGGTTTCCAAGCGGGTGGTTAAAAATCACCTCCAGCAAGCTTTGCTGCCCTGACTTTTGGGAGCTGCCATATCAGTGCTTGGCTTAGCAGGAGTCTCCTTTGCCCACAGCTTCTGGCTCCCTGAGGCTCGGACCTGGAACGGATGATGAGCATCCCCGCCTCCGTCCTTGGCTGTTCTTGGAACACGATGACATTCCTTTGGCAGGAATATCCTTAAGGCAAAGCAGGGCAATGATACAAGTTCACCTCGTTTACTGGAATGTCACTTGTACCATCCAATGCTTTTTGCATTGTAATTATTTCCTCCGGGTAATTGCATGCTTTTTAGACTTTCTTTTGCGCTCCCATGCTCAGAGTAAAAACTGCCAGAGGGCATTGCTGAACTGTTCCCAAGGAGAACAGTAATATCTACTAGTCACTTTGACATTATTGTTATTTATAAATCCTAAACAAAGAAAATAAAGGGCTAGATATGGCTAACACAAATCCATCTGTTTGGAGTACATATCAGGTCTTATAGTTGACAGTCCTTTTCCTGATCATGTTAGATCCGGACTAAGCACATGTTCTGATGTGAAAACTTGGACTAGTTATCTGTGCTGTTCCACAAGTGAATGTGGCAGCTATGTATCAAAGTGGTAAAAAATGTGTCAGTTGGAAAAGCTATCCAAAAGGAGAATTACATACTCTATACCTCCAAAGAAGTGAGGAGTGTCTATTTTGTCCAGAACAGAATTGGGGTTCAAGGGAGGAACTCTAAATCACAATTCTTAGATGGTGCTGCTCTCTGGTGCTGAAGCTCAGTACCACCATTTTCTCCTTGCTCTCTCTAGCTTTAAATAAAAGTTTTGTGAAACTCTTAGTTATTCTTTTCATTATCTATCGGGAGCAATGTACTATGACAAAATAACTTTGGTGTCCCCCGATATTTCTCATCCTCGGGGAAAAAAAAAAAAAAAAAAAAGCCTGCCTAAAAGAAAGAAATGCAGTACAAACACAGAACACTCAAAATTCATCTACCTTGAAGGGATAAAAGAAATGTCCACTTTGCAAGTAATGCAAAGCACATCACACACTATACCAGAGTACATGATAGAGCACAGCTAGTTATAGCATTTAAGTAAGAATTAACAATATTAATTAGTAGTAACTTTTCTAGGTGTTATTTTTACATACTAAATTGAATAACTGGTTTTAGTTTCAAGAAATTAAGAGTTCATTTATCTCAGTTCAATTCATGCTAAAAAATTCATCTGCTTACTATTTAACAAAAGTTACCACTAATTACTTGGAAAATGATTCTTTTACTGTTCCTAAAAATTTAAAAGTATTCATTTAGAGTAAGTTATTTGCCTTGCTAAAAGACTCTGATTTGAGGATAATAGCTACATATTAAAACAGAACAGAATTAAACACAGCACTGCAACGCATCACTGTTGTACACACTGTGAAACTTGCATTATAATCTTATGAGTGAGCAATGGAAACTTTGACTTACTTGTGTGTTAGCAGTAGAATGTTACTTCCCCTATGAAAAACCTCAATACAGCTATGCAGTATAGCTATAGTCATTCATCTTCTTTTTTTCTCCTTAAAGGTAGTTGGTATGAACCTTCCCTAGAGGTTTACAATGAAACAGAAGATTTTGTGGGGAAGAGCTTATTTTCTTTTGAAAGAAGAGTCTTCAACCATGTACGAGGAAACCCAGTCTTCAGTTCTCTGCAGTTTTACCCTTTTCAAGTTTTATACAAGAAAGTGCCCTGAACTTAACATCTTAATTGCATCTGAAGAGCTCGTAAATTGACCTCTGCAGTCTATACAAGCTTAGCTTAGACTGATCTCTGCTCCTGACTTTTCTGAAAATTAGTTCAACAGGAAAGTTTCAGGGCAGTTAACTTTTGTCACTGTATTTGTATGGGGGCTAAAAAGAAAGAGCAATAAAATTTTTTTTGAAGGCTGGGGAACTAAGAGACATTTTAGAATAATATAGAGGGGAGTAACAGGAAAGAATTTTTTTTCCTTGTTGAGTGAATCAGCCTCTCAATTTATGGAGCCTGTGAATTACATATATAGATGTATGGAAGCCTATCCATAATCCTTTACTACCTGCTTGCAGCATAATGCTGCCCCAAATGCTGCTGTATTTGATTTAGAAACCACAGAATCTGAGAGCCCAAGCAAACCATTCTGGAGGTAGGGGAAAAAACACTGCATTGAATGGGACACAAGAACATACCCATGCACTTTGTTTAACAAAGGCCTGGATTTTCCTCCTGGCTTCAAAATGACTAAGAACTATAGTTCTCCTTTGATTTATGGTGGGTCAAAGCACACATTTCAGACCTCCTTGGCAAAACTTGTGCTATTTTTTTAGGTCTACAGTTTAATAAATAGTGGACAAGATAGCAGAATTAGAACTGTGTAAGACTGAAAACAGCAAAAGAGAAACTGTAAGGAAACCCAGCCACCCGACTGACATAATGCTGTTTTAGAACAATCCATTCTCTGTATCCAAAATGGTGTAATTTAAAGGCTGTCACATATGGAAGATGTTAGCAGTTTCCATTGCCTTGTTCCACTTGGTAGATGCACCCACTGAACCTATACAAGGTCCATTCCAAAGTAGGTGATTTGTGAAAAGTTTTCATGCTTCTGGTTCTTATAAAAAATAGTATATAGCTAGTGTTTGAGTTTCATTTTGGTTTTGTTTTTACAGTGTTAGCATTTTATTTTAAAGGAAATTTGATTATAACACTACTCTTAAGAAGTCCCAGCAATAGTAGGTGGAGATCTCCTTTCTGATTAAAGTCTATTTAGTCATTAGTACTATCTGCATGACAAAATGAAAGCTTATTTCTAATACAGAGTATTTACATGATCTTTATCACTTGTAACTATTACTGAAAAACGATAAATTAGGCATACACTTTCAAAATAACACCTGGAACAGAACTCCCTCTATAAACTTGTTTAACCTTTTATTTTTTAGTGACAGGTTGGAATTTATTATTTTGAAAGTCTTGGAGCACCTGGTCTGTGATTTTATCAGTTAGTAAGAAATGCCTTGGAGGCGAGGGTGGGGAAATGGTTAGAACAAGAACTGTGATTCTTTAAAAAGTGCCTTTTATCTTAAGAACAAGTTTAGTTTGAAAACTCAGAGCACTCTGGACTGCAATTCATTCTGACAAATCAGTTCTTAAGGTGTTAGTTATATTGCAGTTAAATAATCCTAACATCTCCGCTGGCTTTCTGAGTTTAACCTCTCACCCTGGGAAATTGGATTAAGAAATAAATGTAGATGGAGAAATACAGCAAATATTTGTTGCATTTCTATTCCCCCTGGCATAGTTGTTGGTATAATACTACATCCAAAATGTGGTGAAGTGTAGTTAATAATGCATTTAAAACGATGAGGACAATTTAAAGCAGTCTAATAGTGACTTATCCAAAATCTACTTCTTAGGCAAATACATGATGAACTTTTCTGTTATCTCAGATTCAAACTGCACCACTTACAGATGCAGTGGAGGGGTAGATTAACTCCTTCCATCCTTCTCTGTCACAAGCACTTAATGATGTAAGTATCAAAGAGACTTCTTTTTGCCGTCAAGCATTTAAAATGTCTAAGAGCTGATTTTTCTCAGATGTGCTGCTTGAAGCATGATTGGCCCCAATTCTGCATGGCACTGGTTGCAGTATCTTTGTCAGTGAGATTGCTCATATCATTCCAGCACTGGGGCCTAGGAGGCCTGTCTGTCTACTAAATGAAACTGTTGTTACTCTTTGACTGGCTCATTAGTTGGACTTTGACAAAGCTAAGCTTGAGTGATCATTTCCATTTGAAACTTTTTTACTGTTAAGAACTGCCTGTCTTCAAAATCAGAGTAAAGCTGTTATTAATGCAACTGGAGACAGAGTATTTTTGTGCTAACTTATATATTAGGCTAGCTGCTTAGCATGTCTAAAATCAGGCTGGCATGAAAGTTCAAGAATGCAAATCAGCACTAAACCCAAGGTCAGCATAAAACATTCAGATCACTCCACAAAGGAAATAAGGGAAGAGTTGTTTAATTTAAGAACACATTTCTGTGTCTGCAAAAGCGCAAGTGCACAATCTGGGTAGCAAAGGAAATATGGATTTTTGCTCTAGCGCAGATCAACTAATTTTGTTTTCTTTCCCATCTGTCCTCCATGTGAGTCTGTCCACATGAAAAATCCCGCTTTGTGAAGCCCCACAGGGATGGCATCCATATCACAGCAAATGCTGGGACCATTCATCACTTTGGTGCCTGGGATAATTTTACAATAACCTTGGCAGGCACACTTCTACGAAAGATGATTTTCAGCTGTAGGCCTGAAACCAGGTTAGATACTGTTGTTTAATCACCAGCATAGTCATATTCCCAATGCTCTTAAGTGAAATTTCTTTGTGCTACATATTTCTTCACTTCAGTGTTACTCTTTGGACATGTAAAGGGACTGCTCATAAAGTTATCTGAGATATTCCAGTATTAATCTTGGACAAAAACAAATGGGGTAAAATTTATGTGGTATAATTAATCAAACTGTAATTGAGTTGAGATTAGAGTTTGTCAATTTTTAAAAATTTCTGCCCTTCATCAAAGAGATAAAGGCTGAAAAGTACAGGGTTGGGGGTAATCCCACACAGAATAGATGAGTAACAATGAAGCTTTCAGAAGAAAGTTCACATATGTCTGTATGACAGTGAGATTTATGATTATTCTGGGTTGTTCACTTCAAAGTATCTTTAAGAATGGTTATTGTAAAATAGAACAAGGCAGAGGGAATTTCACATTGTGAACAAAGAAAAATTATCAGCAAAAATTTTCCATAAAAGCAAAGTAGAAAAATGAGCAAAAGTCTTTCAGATGTATTCCTGGTTTAAGACTACTGGCACACAGAGATTTCTAGAAGAGGAAAGTAAAGGTAAAACAAGGAAAGTTCTTCCTTTATTTGTCTGTACTTGGTTTCATAATAACATATTGCTACTAATGCCCCAAAGTCCAGTGTTCCCTGAGGTTGCTGAAACCCTCTGATCAGACTCTAAGGGGAACAGGACCAGGGCCCATGTGAGTGCACTAGAAGCCCACTTCAGGTTGGTTTATTTGGTTTTTTTTAATTCATAGGCTTCAAAAAAGTCTCTGCTCTTTCAAAAGACATTGAAATACAAGTGTGAGAGATATGTGGACTAGAAACGTATGTATTTTCCAAAGGATTCTTTTGAGTACCACTCTGGGAAGTTTTCACTACTATATCTATAACCATTAAAAACTTGCTAGAAGACCACTCCCTCATTTTAGAAGCATTGAAGAAACTGTGGCCTATTCTTGCTGAATGTAGGTTGATTTATGCGAGTGAAGACAAATGGTTCTCAGTGAGCAATCATCAGATTCAAAGTGAAACTCTAGAGCTTTGAACCCCCATGACCTGAAGCAGAAACCAGTGTTCACATCAACCCTTGCAAGGCAAAATTGCTGAGATTGGAAGAAATATCATCCATCCATCTGAATAGTCAGAAATCATAAAAAAAAAAAAGTTTCATGAATATCAGCAAAACAAACTCATTATTTTTAATTTATGAAATATATTGCTGTGCTGATTTTCACCCTCCCATCCCTTGAAATAATAACATACTGTAAAATGTTTAATGAGAAATAGAGTAATAGACTGATACCCATTTACCTAAGCAATAGCAGTTGCCAAGACTTCTGCTATGTCTTGATGCTTTAGTCATGTGATGGCTCTGTAGACACATTTCCTAACAAGCTGTCCTTTCATCCCTTCTGCCCCTCAACACCATTATACCAAAAGATTAGCATCTTACCACCACTGTGGTCAGCCTCAGAGGTCAAAATCTAGAAAGGTGGCATAAAACTTACAAAACTGTAGAAAAATAACATTTATCTCTTTAAAGCTTCAGTATGTATAGCCCAGATCAAGGAGGAAGAAGGTGGTTCCTTCCAGCTCTGGAAACATGTTAGAGTTACACACAAGGCTGTGGGCTGCTGAGTGAATGAAAATGCCATTGAGTCTCCCAAGAACACTGTTTATTTTCTCAAGAGAGGAAACAGTTTAAAAATGTTGGGAGAAACTGTTTCTGTTGAGATTTGTGTTACATTAAATTTGTGGCACCTTCCCTGAAACAGGATTTAGGAAACTGAAATATTTGGAATGTGAAGCCAGGCAAAATAAAATCTGAAATAAGATGGACATTTTTACCAGTGGTGATAATTAATTATAAGAGTTTCTTATCAAAGGATGTGCTAAATTTTCCACCACCTGAAATCTTTCAGCACAGATTGGATACATTAGAGATTATCTCTTGTTCAGCCAGAGGTTATGGACAGTGTTATGCAGAAAATCAGATTAGAAACTCATAATGGGCCTTCATGGCCATAAAGGTACATGAAAGTCAATGGCACAAATTTGCAACAGTCAGTGATTTGGTTCAAGGCTGAAACTTCTAAATGCAGATTTCTGTTTTCCATTCTGAATGATGAAATATCTAATGTGACAGGAGCAGAATTCTGACTGCAGTTAGATTGATGCAACTCCACTAACTTCAGTGGAATCGCAGGATTTGATACAAAGACTTTTCAAACCTGTCGGTTTTGACAGAAGCATTATTGCCACTTAATCAAAAGCTTTTACCTTGAGAAGCTTGTTTCCACAAGCATTTTTTTTGTCTGCAGATAAATATATATATATATTTAATTTTTTTTCTCTAGGGAAGAAAATAGAGAAAAGGAGTGTTTTAAAATTATAAATGCACCTGTCTGTTTTTACTTTGCCAAAAAGAGGAACCTGTTTCAAAAGGATATAAATATCTGATTCAGTAACTAAAAGTAAGCATCTGATTCCTAATAATCAAGCTCAAATTCACTGGCTAAGGATCCTGATAAGCTATGAGAAGTGCTTTGTTTGAGAAGGAGTTAGGATACCTCACTGTCATTCTTTCAAGTTGCTATCCACCATACTGAGCAGAATCCCACAACTTTACAGGTGGAGCCACATTGCAGCTAGTGACACAGACAGATGACATATTTATTAGCTTGTCAAAGCTTCCTCTGTTTATGGAAGACTCACCCAGCTAAACAAAACAGTCTGCTTCCCATTGGCTAATTGAGCTGGCCCCTGTTGAGAGTCTCAGCAAAGTGCTTGATGAGGCATAAAATGATGATTAATTAATTTACTGCTCAGTTGATCATCAAACTGAGAGGTTTATGATTCTCACAGCGGTCAACACTCTCTCTTCAATGTGCAACAGCATGAGCAGCCTTCACTCTGGCCTGCTGCTGCCTTTGCTATGACCTGAGATACGGTGACTTAACTCAGGGGAAATGGGGAAAAAATTAAGAGAAAAGTTTCAAAAAGGATGCACTCAGCAAGCCTCTTTCAGAGAAGCTTGTGAGTGCCAAAATGCTTCTCAGAAAGAAGCTTTTCATATCTCAGCATTAATAAAAGCTACTTTGCTGGACATTATTTTGGCTCAATGGATTACATAAGAATCTCTCTAAAAATAACAGTTTCTTCAGTGACTACATGGCTAAAAGTCAGAATTAGAATGAAGTTATACAGAGACAAGACTTCACAGTTGCAGGTATAGGTGTGTTAGAAGAGAACAAAAAGCTTGTAGAAATACTGAGTGGTGGTCTGTCTTTTTTATTCCTAGAGATATATTTTAGTAATTAAAAAACATATTAAAAAGAATGATAAATAACTGAAGATTTAACAAGACTGTTCTATGCATGGTGGGCACCACATTTAAAAATGTTATTCAAAAAGCATGTTTTTTGCATTTGTATGCATTTGCATCTCGTATGCAGTCACAAAGTGTTTTGCATATGTTTTTTGTGTGCAAACTTTTAAATATTTGCACTTATGATAATATTCTGACTAACTTTTCTCTGAAATCTTAATGCAGTGCCCAGTGTTTATTCACAAAGTGAAGACAGCTAAATTCTGCTTAGTTACAGTCATTTGATTCCAGAATAGTGACAGGTGAATTAATATACATATAAGAAAGCAGTTGAATCACCATGTTAGACAAATATGTTTTATACCAGCCATGTGATCCTATTTTTTACGTGAGCTAGGTGATGGGACTTACACATTGTCACGACTTGTTTATGCCAGTGCATACACTTAGAAGCTTCTTTTCTCTCTTTTTTTGTAAGACTGTACCAGAGTTACCAGATGTACTGGAAGACACCAGGAATGGTCATCTAAATGTCTGTGTGCCTGAGCATTTGAGTGCAAAATAAGTGGCTTGCCTGTATAAAGGCAAGTGAGGGTCAGTTTGCAAATTAAGTTTTTACTGAAGTATGTATAAACCGTTCTTAGATAGGGTTCTGGCTAGGGACAACCCAGGCTGAAAATGAAGCTCTTTACTATAACATAAGTCCTTTTATTTGTCTCAGAAGAACAATAAGAACAATAAGCAAGTGCAAAAGGAATCGAGTTAGCATGGTCAATAGATCCTTTGTTTATGAACTATGTTTCTTCTTTGATTCAACCTTTAGGAAACCTAATCTAGTTTAGATAAACCAGAAGAAGCAATCTCTTTTTCTAAGCAAAGTTATCCACAAAAACCTAACTGCAAATTTACACAGAATATGTTGTAGTGCAGGAAAATATCTCAGAAACACCAGAAAACCAATACGTTCTAATAGAGCAGTTTAATAAAAAGAAAAAAAAAGGGAAGGAAAACAGTGTGTAAGATAGGATGAAATATCAATGTGTTCCAAGAACTTGCACCTTGGTCAAGGAACTGAAGGTCTCACTGTGCACTGTAAATCACTAGATTACATAGACCAATTTAAATAACATGCTTTTTCAAATGCAATTCATCTGTCTTTCAGAAAAAAACATATCAAAAAAAGGCATAGATAAGAAATGCCTTTCAAAAGATTTAGGAGCAACAATGGACAAACATTTAGTGTCAGCTTCTGTGACATGATGTGGGCGGTAAGGTATAGAATACACATGTAGAGTGGGTTGGGTGTATAAATGGAGTTTTTAGGCACTGGAGGTTTTTTACTGCTAGAAATGGAACTACTAACATTGCAAAAGATGTATAAAAAGGAGCTCTGAAAAGAAATTTCAAAATCATATTCTAGTCAAGGAGATAGATCTACTGTTACCTGATGCAAGCTTTATGCCTGTATTTTCAAAGTTGTTAAAGTGCTGCTGAAGACACCTTAGAAGAGTGGAAAGGAATTTAGTAACTTGCCCACACAAGAATATAGGCAGCATAAAAGGTAGACTTAACTCTGCCATCGTCAGATATTGATTGTTTAATAACTATGTTTCTTTTAGGCATCTATTATTCTACCTTTATATTGCTACTCTTAGTAAAGAGTAACTGCATAATGGAAGCTCTGCAGCTCTCTGCAGTGGACATTTTTGCATAAAAACTTGTCCATCTCTGATCTTTCCAGATTTTTACACTGTTCTACATACTATCATGGTCTAAAATTCATCGTTCTGTAACCATATCTGCTTTCTCTCGTACTTCTTTTTATGATCCCCTTCTAAGGGTCTACATAAAGATACACAGTGATTCACTTTTATAGCTTCATAAAATGTAATGGCAAAAAACCCAATAGCTAATCTGGTTGACTACCTTTGAAACATGGGCTGTAGAATTTCACCTGGTTATCCCTGCACTGAGCTGAATAATGTGTATTTGACTAAAGTGTATCTTCCAGATGGATATCTAGTTTTGATTTGAATACATCAAAGGCCACTTCCCTGACAGTTTTGAAAACATCAAAGAGTACTGAGCTTGTGGAAGATAAAAGAAAAATGAGCTAATTGCCTGGATGCTAAAGGGAAATTTACAGCAAATATTTTGGTTGTATTCTGGCTTTTAAAAATCTGGCATACTGGAAAGACTGAAAGCCACTTATTACACAAGTAAGTAAAAAGCCACTTATTATTACACAAGTAAGTAAAATTGTCTTTCTTTTTTTTAGATCCAGGCCTCACATCGTAGACAAATAGGTCTTGAGGAAAAAAAAAAAAAAAGAAGAAAATTAATTAATGTAAGATCTACCATAGTCTGCCATTGGCAGTCTTTGTAAAGGACAGGCTGAAGCAGAAGAACATTTCTGGGTGACTTTGAAGGCAGAATATATAAAACTCTATTAGTTAACTTGCAAACTAGGAAAAAATGAAAGGCAACTTTAAAAAAAAAAGGAAGGACGGAAGGGAAGGTAGGAGGTCCAGTCATAGTTCAGCCATCTCAAAGGGATTAATAATGTGCCTTTAAAGACCGTTTCCTCTTCCCTTCACACTCTGTCATAACAACAAGGTTTAAATAAACTCCTTCTGATAAATGTTTTTTTCTGTAAATTCACATCTTTTACTTTTTTATATCACATGTTCTAATTCCCTACTAGTTGAATAATATTAAGAACACATTTTCTGGTGTATTTAATTACTTAGTAGCATTGTAGAGCAGACATTCTACCATGTACAAAAATTTAAATTATGGCTAAATGAAGCCTTTGTATTTTATTTTTGGTCTTTTTTGAGAGCATTTGATTTTTTTTTTCTTTAGTAATCAACTAACACCTTCTTTGTGTGTGTTCTAGGACTGAAGTGGCCCTAAAAACTAATTATCTTCAGTAGTAGCTTGAGCCATCACCTGATAGCTGGCATAGGACACAGGGACCACTTGGTATCTTGGACACAGTTGATAATGATAATTTTGAGAATATATTGAATTACACTGTTGAAATAATTCTCAAAATTGTTGAAAGCACAATCAAGAGTATTTAAAAAAATTGAAATGTTTCACAGAATGAAAATACATGGCACTTCAAACTGAATGAGATGACTTTCCTAACAGCATGTCTGAGAAGAGTGTAAGATACTTTTCTTACACACTTATCTCCTTCTCTAGAAACTTTTAAGACCCTTGTGGATCTGTTCCTGTGTGACATGCCCTAGGTGTTCCTGCACTGGCAGGGGGGTTGGACTCAATGAGGTCCCTTCCAACCCCTACCATTCTTTGGTTCTATGATCTCATAGATTAACCCTGATGAACTATTAGTCACTGTAACTGTTACAAAATAAATTAAAATGAATGAAGACTTTACTTGGATTTGTCCTGGCACTTATGATATTTTATCTTCACGGAATATGACTATTGCTCAGCAAAGGAAGACTCATGACACTTTAATAGTTCACCATGATGGTCCAGGGAGAGTTCACATTAATTGTAAACACCCTTTGGCTAATATCATTCTTCTGGCAATAGGTTCAGCTGTGGACCCTGGACAGCTCCTGGAAGAACTAACTCCCTCCTGACTTTTCCCAAGCTACATTCCTACAATATAGCCATGTGGGAGCGGCAAAACCACCAAAATTTATCAGGTAGATTTAACAACTGATAGATTTGCCTTTGAACATCCTCTTCAAATGTAACATTTAGTGGGTCGAAAAAAATCTTCCTTACTAACTACTTATACTTTAAGAAAGTAAACCTATTTATTGGTTTGTTAAAGCTGGTATTGGAAGAAATGACAAAGAAAAGGCAGAAAACACACAGCTCAGTCTGGCTTGGGAAGCACTGTGGTTAAATCCACAAGGACACCGCATGCATGCTATCGGGAAGGAGTGAGTAGGATGGACAGAAAGAGGGTAGGTGGGAAATGTATTATTATTATAACTTACTGATCATATGCATATCTGGAAAAAAAAAAAAATGTAATAGAGATGATCCTGCATAGTATTTACCAAACAGAAATTATTTGTCACATATTTGTGAACTGACCTAACAAATCTGGCACATCTTTGGTTTTATACAAACATGTTATTGTCATCAGTGTCTGAATACGTTAAGATGCATTTATTTTCAGCAACATAAGAAAGCATCCAAAACATATATCTAATTGCATTTAGTTTCAGGAAACCAGCAAATTTCCTCATACAACCAGAATAAGAATTAGATATATGTTGCTTTGGAAAAAATACTTCTGTTTTCTAACATCAGAATAAAAACCTTCCACTTTGAAGCTAAGTTAGTTCCTCATATCTTAACATGCCCTCAGGCTTAAATTTTGCTGTAAGGTTTTGTTTTTCTTTGTTTCACAGTTTCTCCATTTGTTTTAATCACAAACTAAGTCACTGTCTTTGCGAAGTGTCTTGGTTGGCATTTACCAAAACTAGACTTCTATACCTGTCATATTGTAAATGACTATAAACTTTCATCAATTGCTGTGAATTCAGTTAGATAGTGGGTTAGATTGTTGAGGTTTTTAAAAAAGAAGCCACAGAAATGATGAATCAAAGTTGAAAGATAAAAATACACTTAAGCTTAACACTTGCATGTAATACTTTTGTCCACCATGAATATTTATATGCTGCCTTTCGGCTTGTCTGTGATTCATTAAAATAATAATAATTTAAAAAGCCTCAATGATCCTGATTAAAATAAATCAGGTACCAAAATTTTTCTCGGCTTCGAATTCATTTTTATCTGCATATACTTTGAGAAAAAATCATTATAAGTTTCAGGAGAGTGAGTAGGGTTGAGAGTTATAACTACATGGAGGAGAGCCTGGTTATGCTCTACTATCAGAGGCACTAATACTTTTGTAAAAATAAAAGATCTATCAAAGCCAATGAAATAAGAAAACAAATAACACTGTAAATTGAAAAGAATAAGTGTAGTGTTTAATGAACACTTATTGACCAATAACCTGCAACTAATGTAACTATAGATTTTTACTTTGGCTATTCATAGCTCTAAAAGGCAGTCATTTGAAGCTGCGCAGACAATAGGGTGAAGTGATGGTTAACAGAAACACATTTTATTAAAGGATAAATTAAGTAAGACTAAATTGGAACTAGATGAAAAAGTCTGTTTAGTTTAATATACCCTTGGCTGTTTGTATTGTTCAGTCTTGATGATCCTTTAGCTTGTAACATGGGGAGGTCAAAATTTAAGGGATTTTTTTTGCCATTGCCAGCATTTCTACAAGAAACTGCAATTTTAGCTTGATATGTCTTACAAATAACCTGTAAACTGGTAATGTCTTGTAATGAGTAAGCGGCTGACCTTCTAAAGCCATACAATAACATGTATTGAATTTTGCAAAGGGTGCCCTCTTTATGTGGGATTAAATTGGACAATTTTTATTTACACTGGGTACTATCTCACTATAGATAAGACACTTTGTTTTTAAGTAAGATGCATATAGAACTCATGGTTTCCTGTCATCTATACCAGAATATAAAGAAATCTTCAGTAGCTTAATTTCTGCCAGAATTAAGGGAAGTTTAGAATCTTAAGATGTAGCCATAGGAAAGATCTATTGGACCACATAATCTAAGCACAGCTTTTCTAGCATGATGTAAACTGCTCATCACGAACATAAGACATGGTATACATTCACTAAATCAAATTGCATTGTTTTTAACTGTTATGGTAATAAACTTGATTCAGATGCTGTAGAGATGATTATCCATTATAAATTTATAACGTCATTGAGATGTGCAAACCATAAAGCAAAACTAGGCATCATATATGTTACCAAATAACTCAATATAAGAAAATAAATACCCAGAGACAGCAATGCA
The DNA here is from genome assembly GCA_025345505.1 of Todiramphus chloris collaris. Lineage (NCBI taxonomy): Eukaryota > Metazoa > Chordata > Aves > Coraciiformes > Alcedinidae > Todiramphus > Todiramphus chloris. The sequence continues at coordinate 2,471,240 of JANVCC010000319.1, forward strand.
ATAGTACTCAAACAAATGGTACTTTTAATGTGCTTTACATTTACATTATTTCAGTGAACTTTAGGTAAAATGCTTATTTCTCAGCAATAAAAGCCAAAAGCTGAAGATTTTTATACAATCAGATATTTAAATTAGCAGCAAATAAATATTGTTTGTCAGTGAGGCCCAGATTCAGAAAAGTAGCTTTGTCCCCATAGCAAGTCTGGCCAATTAATGCAATACATAGACTCGAGCAACACTTTTGGGATTACACTCTACTGAAAGAGAGGACATTTTTCCCCTTTTCTAACTTCCTGTTCACATTATTGCCATGTGGAGTGTCTGCGAGAGCCAGCCATATGTATGTGGCTGACACACCAATCATTGTTGGGCCTATGGGGCTCTGGGATAATTAGAAGGGCATGGTCTACAGGGTGTTTTCCCCCTAAACTTGTAAAACTGCAATATGGAAAGCAGCTTGGGTTTATCAGATTGTATAAAGTTTGTCTTTGCTGTGTGAAAGAAGAGTTAGGCATCTCTGATGAGTTCAACAAAGCAGGAATGCAAGCATGTGTTGAATATGTAGAGGCAGAGTGCTTCAGCCTGCCAATGGGAAAGTCAAGTTATAACTTAGCAGCAGCAGAACAATTGATTTGGGCACCTTGCTTTGGACTCCTGGGATTTGTGGTTTGGAACTCATTCTCTTGATGAATTAAAAAAATAATTATTCTCACTCCTCACTAACACACTGAATCAAACAAATGAACAAAAGTATGGGACAGGCAAAGCCCTGCTCTGAGTTCCCTAGTTACTGACATTACTCTAAAGACTCATAGATAAGTATGAATCTGTGTTCATATAGCACATAAGGCTATAACAAAGAACACTTTTTTCAAAACAATCAATTAAGTGCTCTTTAGGAAATTAAAAAATATTGGAAGACATAGGATTTGGGTGCACCAATGTTCTAACAGTGAGGTTTGTTGTCAGGCAGGTAAGGTGTTCAGAGAATCACAGTCCAGGACAGAATTCCTGGGGCATGTTGCCACTGTAGCTGTGCTAAGAGGAGATAATCACCACTGTATCAATGGAACAACAGTGGCTTGTTTGCATTTTCTGAGGGTTAAGAATGAGGCAAGATTTCAAAGGTACTTAAAGAGGTTGACAGCACCCACTTATATCATGAAGGAGGAAAAGAGAAGGAAGTGCTTCTGAAATTCCCGTAAGATAGAGACTTGCCTGCTTTTTGGAAATTTATCCATGGAAACCAGAAACATGGAAAGAAACTGTTTGCAAACTGCAGTAAATAGTTAAAGTAAAAAAAAACCAGTGATGTTTTCACAAAATTGCCTTCTTTTTTCTTTCCTCCCACATAACACACCTCTTAGCTAATGAAACAATGCAGCAATGCTTTATTTGTGTACTTTTAATTCAGTGATGGTTGTCATCTAAAGGTTTCTCAGTATAAATCCTGGGGTGGGTAGGGAGAAGAAGAAACAATCATCTAATCACTAAAAAATGGGCCAGTCTTCATCCTTAGTAAAATAATGCGAAAATTAAGAATCAAAATATATTTTAGGCTATATAATGACATGAATAAAAATTAATTGATGTAGTTAACCAAAGAAATGTTACATTTTGCATGAAGTCTATATTTGGTGAAGTAGCAACGTGTTTTGGAGGAGAAATCATGAAGTGAGAATGCATCTTTCTTTGGGAAAAAAAAAAAAAAAAAAAAGAGAGAGAGAAAATAGAGGAACACAAACCAAGAGGGAATTGAGTTTAAACAATGTTCTGTGCATTCTGATTCAAAGTATTATGAAAGTTGGCAATCCATTCTATTCATTTAATCCGGTCTATCCATTTTCATTATTCGATGTGCTTGATATAGTTCCTCTAAAAAGAGGGAGAACAGAGCCCTATCCAGATTGTACCTCCTTGCCACAAAGTCTGGTAGACAGTGCAGGAGATCTGCAGGACTTTGGAGCCTCAGTCCAATTTAACTGCTCCTGGAGCTGACCAAATTGAAGCTCCAGGGTACAATATAATTCAAGACTTATTGGATTGGGAATGACAACTCAGGTGTACTCTTTCTGGATAAGTGTTTTGTCCAGTAGGTTAGAGTAATTACTTTTTTCCCTCCAGCCCAATTAATGTTGATTTGTCTCTGCAAACGTAACTTGCACTAGCACGATGACAGAATATTCACCCCAGCTAACCTTATAAGTGAATAATTATGGCTTTCACTACAGGATTCTGTATTGTGAGCTGAAAGTTAGCACTGTTACTGTGCTGGCAGTAAAAACATGACCATGAGCTGATTCTTGTCCTATTGCATAGCAGGAGATGACTGCCACTTCTGTATCTGTAAAACCTTGTGTGAATCAACTCTTTTCTATGCTGAAGTATATAAGAAGTCCCTGGTCAGCCATTTCTGTTATATCAAACCCCAGAGAAGGGTGGGTTTTCCCTCAGTTATTCATAGTCCAACGTCCTGCATTACAAGTTCTCTATTCAGTATCTACTATAACCAACTTCCGATGCAAAGGAAGGTGGGAAGAAAATTCCATGAATAACTCTTCTCCTCAGAAACGAAATTCTATTAAGGATAGAAATAGTTTCCTGGCCCCACAGGTAAAGCAGAGAAAAGCCATTATAAATGTACTCAGGCCCTGAGACTGATCTTGTTCCCAAAGCATATCTTGCATTCTTCTTTCTAAATGTGTTCAGTTGTAATTTGGCCTAGTACTCCAGACTCCTCTCTTGCCTTGGTGTCTGTAAGTAGCTAGTTTTAGCAGCTCCTCACATAACATGCTAGCACTTGGGATCTTGTTTATAGGCACCTATTTCTCCATTTTTAACCAGATCAGGAACTCAGGAAGATGGATTTCACAGGCCTGACAAGTAGCTAGATATTGGGTTTCCCTGGTGTCATGATACATAGATTCCCTATCTTTCCAGCCCAATCTACCTCTGAGAGCAGTTCCCAAGGTGGTCGAGCTTAGAATATCTCCCCTCAGAGCCACATCCAGTAAACACACCTAACTTCTCTAGCAGGAAGCTGTGAGAAAAGTAATAGCCTTTTAATGAAATAGTCCTTTTTCTGCACAGACTGCTTTATTGGGATATTCTCCTTGTAGTGTAATCTTACTTGACAAATGGAGCTTTCATGGAAAAGAAAGACCAAACAGCTTTTATTGAATACATGAAGGTACAAATGACACAGGGAAACTAAAATTCAAGGTGAGCTTCAAGGTGCTAGGGAGTGGAAGTGAAGAGAAGAGAAGCAGTGAGCAATAGCAGTGACTGAAGAAGGGAAACCAAAAGGAATCACAGGGCACAGACTTCCACACAAGCTTCTCCATAAGGGTCCAGAAAGCAGGTGTTGGCCTGACCTCTCCCCAGCAACCCTCCTCAGCAATATAAACACATGAGTATTTTTCTGTGGCTTGACCTTTAAATGTTCCAAAGGGTAAAATCTGACAACTTGAAACTGTTTCTATATGTGCAGGTGATGGCAGTGCATGAAATGTAGGTTTTACTAATATTTTAAACCTAATGTAAGGCAAATGTTAAACCATAGTTTGTAAAGGTTTAAATTCATTTCAATGGAAATAGTGGAGTTGTGTATAGCTATGAATATACATCTATTCTGTTTTGTCTGTATGGTCACAAAGGAGTCAATACACCACCATCCTCACTTGGACAAAACTTCCTCAAGAGATATATTCACAATAATTCATAGACAATTTTACAATACTGTTGCCAAAAGTGTGTACTTAATATTCAAAATAATAAAAAGTGCAATTAAATGTATTCAAAATAGTTTATACTAATTCTTAAAATGGTGAGGGGACTATTTGGTTTCTGAAAATGCTTCTCATGCCTTTATTGCTTAATAGCTGCAGTCAAAGTCTTCTTGCTACCACAGACTGCTGTTGCCAAAGCAGCACTGTACTATACAAACTAAAAAAATCCTTACTATTAAGAGTATGCCTGTCTTAGAAAGGCATCTGGGGGAGAAAAAAAAAAAAAAACAACAAAATTTTGCAGTGTATGCAGTGTACTCCAGAGATCTCGAAAGACCATAATACAAAGCTAAAGAAATACAGAAGAAATCAAACCTGCAGATCAGGAAGACTGTTCATGAAGAACACCCTAGTAATGCTTCTTTCTTTTTTTTTACATGGAGGATTCTACCTCAAGTGCCTTCAAAGAACAAATCTAATGTAATGTAACTTACAGAGAGGAGCACTTAGCCCAAACCAAGCCACTTAGGACTACACAGGTCAGCTCGGTCTTAAATTCCACCAGGGGATTAAGCAACAACTGGTACAGATTTTGATGCTGTGTTCACTGTTTGCATCCTCTTTTTAGAAAGAGAGATCAGTCATTTCATCATGTTGAATATTATGAAGGTGGGATCTTTTTTAAGAAAAGCAATAAAAATAAGGATATTGATCACAGGTTTCTCTAAAACAAGCTTTACTCCTGGTCTCAACTGGGGAAGATTAATTTCTACACCAATGATTCTTCTGCTCCTCTGATGTCACAATATGACAATCAATATTTTACTATTTTGAAGGGCTAGGAAAATTTCACTTTAAAAGCAGATACGAAGTCTCTTCCTGATGTGTAAATATTTGTGATGATTTTGGGGAATATTTTGACTGTTTGAGATTGTTTTAAAAAAAAATCTTGTGTGTATACACGTATGTGTATTTATGAATATATTTAAAAGGACAGAAACAGAATAAGATGTATTTTATGTTGGGAAGAAAATCTACCTCTTGTTACAGGCTAAACTAACATAATGTGTTCTATATTGTGTATTCTGTGTGTGTATTTTGTACTGTGTGTGTATTTTGTACATTTATTACTTATTCTTTATTATTACTATTGAAATATCTGGGGTTTTTGCTTAGTCTCTGAAAAACAAAAGTGTTTTTTTTAGCTGAGGATGATATGAAAAAAAAAATTGTCCTTGCTTGTGATACTAGGATTATCTGCAAGACCTGAGCCTGTCCTTTTTTCTGTACAAATAAGTAACTTCTGCTTGAGTTAGGGATGTGGGACCTCCCTAACACGGGTGGTTCAGACTATTTTCTTGTAGGTACCCACCGGAGGGAGACAAAGAGATTTACTGTAAGACATGACTGGCACAATTCATAGACAGCAAAAACGCAGAGCAAGTGATGAATTTCTGAAACATTTAAATAGTCATAGAAACATTAATGTTCAAAGCACCCTACATCTATTGGAATTATTGTTTTTCCATACATTTTAAAAAATCACAAAACCTTTATGCAACCTTTACGTACAAATATTTACACTTATGCCTGAGTATGTCTACATAGGTATATACATATAAAAGTATAGCTATTGACATACATGTTTGCTTCCTGCAACCACCAGAAAGTAAAGGAACTACCAACAGTGGTTAGGAAATCAGAAAGCCCGCGTGAGTACTACTGAATATAGGGAATGGGTTCTTAATTGCAGTTATGCAGCTTGACAGTCTGATTCTAACTTTTACATATGCACAATTAGCTAACAGCAGGATCATCCCATCCTTCAGCCAGTCTGGTCAGCTGCCCAGAGATGCTAAATCAGAGGGGTGGTGTGCCTGGAGCACTTTCCAACACAGTTTCTGTTTCATTGGTTACTAGTTACATATAAGGCGAAGAATTGACAGCATTGTTGTTTCCCAGTCATGATCAAAACAACTTGGGACAGGGCTGGGTAACCATCCTGGCACATTGGATGGTTATGTGTCAGATATTCAATGCTGACAAAACCCAAACTTCGTATCAATGAAAAACAGGCCTAAGAATAATCAGAGAAGACAAGGAAATTGATGGAAAGCTAGAAAATTATTATTACTGCTGGGGAATTGAAATCTAATGCAGAATGCAGCCTCAGGATGTATCACAAAAGCTAATATAGACATTCTCAGAGACTTTGCATGGCAGGACAAAAAACATAACACAGTATTTGCAGCAAAATTGAGCAGAATTCAGTTTTTCTAATAATTAATCCTGGCAATTAGTCACAAAGCTATCCTTGTCATTTTGTTTTAGAGATCTATTAAAATATGTTAAGGTGATTACTTGGATACATATTGGTTCTTATTAAGTGACTGAAAACACTGAGTCAGCGAGATGTAGACTGACCCATTTGTGAATTATGACAAGGCTGGTATCCAAAAGACTTTGGAAGTGAATAATTATGAAACATCTGTCATTTCATCATAACAGTCTGTCTTCAATCAAAGCATGTTGTAAATAGAAGTGTTCAGAAATTATCAAAGGAAACAAAGTTTTGTCAAAAAATGCTACTTCATCCAGTCTGAAGTCTTTCATTTAAAACATCTTGGGTTCAATGAGGTTTCAACAAACTCAAGGAAGAGTTCAAAGAGAACCCTGCCTGGATTCCTGCAGAGTCTGGCTCGGCTGCGGACATTGGAAACAGCCACTACAGGTCAGATCAAAACTAAATTAAAAAGAAACTTCCAGTGAACTTGGAATCCCAGTTTTGTGCCAGCTTTGCTTATGAGGTATTTTTACTGCTATTTAAAAATGAAAACTTTGTATCTAGCAGCTACAGTTCAGGAGGGTGTTTTTTTATAGCGTAGATTTTTATCTTCAAGAAGAGCCACATAAGCTATTTAAAATTAGAAGTATGTGATTAAAAATGTACATTGTTCTTCCACTATAATCTCTAAAAAGGCTCTGAAATTGAAACAGATTAGCCTACAACTGGCTTTTTAGGAATATATAATATGTACATTAATTATATACATATAAAAAAAAAGTTCCTAGTGATACACATGCCTCACAGCACTTCATTCGCTGTATTTGGTGACTTTTGAAAAAAAAATAACAGCCACAGTGTTCATTACTAAAGTGTAAAGTGAAAAAATAAATTCATGCATGCATAAAATGTGAATAAGGTATTTTTACTTAAATATGTTCAGAGTTGGTGTCTATTCAAAAGATAAATGTAAAATCTCAAAAGATAATTTTGCATATTTCAATTCTTTTAGAATGATTTCAGGTTTCTCTTGATACCATTAATAAAGTGGTTTAAGGTTGTAATTTATGGACTATGTATATAACATACGTAAATATGCATATTTAAGTATTCAAATTACTAGGTAGAATTTCAGAAATACAGAGCATTTGGTGTTGATAACAATATTAAAATATGCAGAGAATACCATCACAAGTATTTTGGGTTTTTTCACCAAAGTAATTAGAAAATATATCAAGCACAAAGTATTTACACAACTTGTTCACATGTTTCCTGCCTCAGATCATGATGTCATAACACATACATACTAACACATAAAGTGACATAGTAGACCAACTGAAGGGGACACATCCAGGCAAACGTTTTAGCTCTATCATCTTGTGCAAGATATTTAACACAACACTGCCTTTAAAGCTCATAAAAGTTTTCAAATAGTTTTTGAAACCCAGAATTGTTTCTGACCCCTTTTGTCTGTACTAAAAATAAGAAAACTAGTGTGTTTCTTATCAACCTATTTGAAAGAAGAATCCTGTTGAAAACTAAACTCATTTCAGTTACATGCTGAAGTGATTGTGCTAAAGGGCCTTACTGTATAAATGGAGCACACAAGCCAAAAACAATACAAACGTTTAGCTGCTGGCTTTAGCCAGTCTCTTTCAGTGCAAATCATAATTGCTTTAGGACTTTCTGAATCCACTTTTGAATTCAAAGCTTCAGACAAATAATTGGATTTCCTGAAAACATGCTGAGCTATATGCTCTCCCTGTCTTGCTTTATGTCCTCAGGGCTCCAGTCTCTGCTTTATATCAAGCTGCACCTAGTAGGCTAATTGGAGGGATGGGTAGATCACTCTGCATTAACATGTCCATCTGTATTAAATAAAATCTCCTCAACAGTCTTTATCATCTTCAACAGAATTATCACTTCAGAGTTGAAGAAACAGGAAATCAAGTAAAAATGGCTGTGTAATTTACCAATGGCTTGGGTGTCTTAGCCCTGTAGACCTATGATCCAAGCCAATTATATTCTAGCTGAATTATTTTTACAGTACTTTGACACTGTATAGTCGCTTCATGTGTCTCACTGACTGCAGGGCAGCTCTAAATATGCTCTGGGCTATCTGCCTAGACATTTCTTGCTCTAGGTAAAGTACAGTGGAAATATCATTTCAGTTTGATCTGCAAGGCTTGTAAATATGTAATATCAAAGATTAAGCCGTTCAGATTCCCACTATTGTGACAGGTGTACAAAAGGTATAATATTAACAAATGAGGTGTTGCTTTTTTGTTGTTGTTATTTAACATTAATAGCACGTAATAAGCTGGTGACCTTTTATTTCCCCACAAGTGCAGAAAAGGAATAATCAAGCTAGAGTGGCTGCTGAGACAAAAAAACTGTCCATTGTCTATGAAATCTCTTGGGTCAGGTTTGCACTGAGTTCTCCTGGAATAGCTGTGTTTGTTCAGAGCCTGAAAAATTTGCACCTTCTTGCTGACCTCACTGTGTCAGAAAACACTAAAACCCAGCACTGTGAGGACACAGTGTTGCTCTAAGGGAGGTTTGGATAGCTTCACTTAAGACGTTCAAGGAAATGGCATAACAGTGCTGACAGAAATTCTTTCCTTGTGTCTCAGCACCAATTTGATGGCATTTTTCACCCCTTAGCATGCTCATTGCAACCTTTGCTACTGCTACCACCTCTACCTCTGTTTGCTTTCCCAAGCATAGCAGAAGATGGACTCATCTGTCTAGTCTTCACAGTAAGCAGCTATCTTCTGCCATCTCTGTCTCTTAGCTTGATGGGGTTTGACTTACAACTGTAGTTCTCTGAAGACTTTTTTTTTTTTAATAAGCTTGCTGTTGTGCGTTTTTTTTTTAATAGTTGCTGTGTTCTTGGATTTTATTGTACTTACTGCTAGCACAAGGCATTTTGCATAGCTGAAGTAGAAACATTCCTAATACACTAAAAGAAGCACGCATTAAAAGATTACTGTGCAGAAATGTACCTACCTGACCACCTTTTCCATTTTATTGTTCTTCTGGTCTGTGCCTGCATGAGTTAAGATTGTTTTTGTCTTGTTATAAAGGTTTGTACCTTTATGTGATCTATCAAAATAGCCTTACTGGATAAGACCAGAGGATTAGTTGCAGAATCCTGTCATGGCCATGAGGTGGAAAAGGGCTAGTGCCACCTGCTTCCCATGAGACAGCAGGCATCAGCAAATCATCAATCACTTCAGGGTTTATCTTCTGCTCTAAGCCAATTCTGAACAGATTTATCAGCATAGTCCCAGTACTCACCCTCTTGAACACCATAAATTATTTTTCTCCATGTTGAAAACTGACCATATATTCCTACCTTGTCTGTCATGTCTCTTAGCCAGTTTTTACATGTTGAAAGACTTTCTTTATTCTGCTAAGGCTACTCAGTTTCCTTCCTGCCTGATTCAGGCCTTCTTTCTCTGAGAACAGATCCTCAGCAAGTTTGTTTTCTTTTGGTACTGTGGAGGATCCTCACTCTTGGTTTGGCACAGCTGGGGTATTGTTAGAAAATCTGCCAATTATGGATGGATCTTATTACTGAGGTTAAGTTATAACCCACCATCCCCACCATCATTTGAAGCTGTATAATAATTTTGACAAATGTTAATGGCCATTCCAGATGCCCATTTATTGTGGAGTGACCCACAAACTATCACATTACAAATGGTCACAAAAACATACCTGCCATCTGTGGTGATGGTTGAGTTTTCTATGCAGCTCTTCACATATAATCAAGGAATTCAGTTATGTCTGGTAATAGAAAAGTTGGTCAGAGCTGGAATTAAACCCAAATATTAAATATGAGTATAGCATCTTCCATCTCTAACAGCTGATCCTTTTTTTTCAGAAACTAAATTTAATCTGATGAAGAAGCCTTTTGTGAACAATGCAACTGTAACCATTATGGATCGGACTATAGTTTTACGTATTCCATTTATGTCTACATAAGAAGTATTAAGATGAAGCTATGAAAAGCTACATCTGAGTCAGAACATGGGATGGTAGGCTCACAGACTAATGTAGGAAGGGACCTCAGAAAGGCTCTAGTTCAACTTCCTGCTCAAAGCAGGATCAGCTATGAGGTCACACTGGGTTGCTCAGGGCTTCAACTCATTTTGAAAAGCTTGAAATGCTCAAGGATTAGTCTTGCACAGCTTTTTCTCTCCTGTTACAATTTATGTGTGCCTTTGGCTTGCATCCTCTCACCATGCACCACTGAGAAGATTCTAACTATCTCCTCAAAAAGCTCTTTTTACATGATGGAGATAGAGCTGATATTGGGTCCCCTTAAAGCTGTCTCTTGACCAAACTGAACAAGTGTTACTGCCTCAGCATTTCCTTAAATGGCAAGTGCTCCAGTCTCTGACCATCTTGGTGGTCCTCATGCTGTACCCACTTTGTTTTATCAACATTTGTATTTTCTGAGCCTAAAACTGGACTCGGTATTCTGGATAGTCAAACAGTTGCTGAGTAAAGAGGAAAAATAATTTCCCTTGGTCTACTGGTTATAGTCCTGTTATGATAACACAGGATACAGATGGGTAGATACATAGACAACAGCACAGAAGAGTGGAAATGTCTGAGCTCTGTCTTCAAAGGCTTAGTCCTTCACAGCATGAGCACTTTAGAATGGGGAAATCACTGCTTAGCTTTTTCAGAAACAACAGTGTGATCAGACAGTGGCTGTAAGTTTCAACCAGTGGAACCACTTCAGTCTGTAGAGACCTCCAGGTGTGGAATGTGTGCATTTCAATGAAGACCTTGTTGGCTAAAAGAAGCTCCCTGCACAAACAGTAGTTAAAGGTTGATTGTGACTAGCATCCAAAGCCAAAAGCAGTCAAAAAACAACCTGACTTGAAAGGTTGTGTGCTTAACTTTGAATATTGCTAGCCTGGTTAATGTGGAATTTATTCAGAAAAGTGAATCAGTAATAAGGTTCCTCTACACTTGTTTTCTCCTGGATGAGATTTTCCTCCCCATGGGATTTCTGTTGAAATAGGTAAGGGCACTGTGCCCAATTTCATGTACAATCAGAGGTCCACTTGCTCAAGAAGCTGAGAAGACATACAGAACAAGTTTTGTGAGTGACTGTGTGGCTACTTCAAATCAAGACATACTTCACAAAATGCCAGCAATAACTGCTTGATTCATATCCTTTTTTATGTAAGTATTTACTTTTACTCTGGAGTTTGGTTAGGTTATGGCAAAAACTTAAACCCAAGATGCTACCTCCAGGATCTTGGATGATGTTTAATTTTCATTATTAAAAAACCTGGTTTTAAACCTCATACTTTGTTGTTAGGGATGGAAACAAACATTTTCTTGAGACTGCAAACACATTAGCAAGGCTGCAGTCAGGAGGAAATCCACCAACCTCATGGCTGTGTTGGAACAAATGAAGCCTAAGTGACACTTAGGGAGGAAGCTGCTTGGTTTAGGGAAGAGACTGAATTGTCTTCATTGGTGTGACATGGAAGCCCACAGGGATCTGCTCTTCTGCTTTCTCATGACCTTGTGTAAATTACCATTTTATGATCATTCTCAGCAGAGGGCAGTTAACTGCTTCATCAGGAGAAAGATTAGTTCCTCCTACATTTTCAGGAAAAAAAATTTTTTGGCTTTGCATCAGAATAAACATGTTGCAGAGTCCAGATCCCTGCAGCCAATTATTATTTAAGCAATAAAATTCTTACAGACTTTTGGCATGAAGTTATAGTTTTTGTGGGAAAGGAAGAAGTTGTATTATTTTCCTTCTTGCTATTTCATTTATATCACAGAAATGGAATGTCTTTCACAGTTGATTGTATGTATTTTTGCAATTCATAGACGTAAAGCCAAAATGCCCCTGTGATTCCTAAATGTTCTGTAGCAAAGCCTCTCTCAAGACTTTTCCAAAATGTAGTAGTATATTTTTCAGGCCAGAAACCAATGCTTAGCTAGCTCTGCTTAAACCCATCTACCAGTTGTCTGACAGTAAACATGACTGTACTACTCAACTAAGGAGAAGCCACCTTTATTTTCCTAAGATTTTGTTTTATACACCTTTCTTTAAAGTCTTTACAAAGAATTTTTGTTAATGTAATGCCCTTTGGGTGTTGAGACTACTCATAGCTATGTGTGTCACCACTAACTTTTTGCTTTCAACAAGAGGATAGCAAAAGTTAGAAAATATAGTTGCCTTTCAAGGGATATCCCTATACCCGGAGAGTGACTTGAGACCTGGGAATATTGCCTTAAGTGAAGGGGGCAGTAAAATCACAATCTATTGTATTCTTCCAGAGATGGAGATGGGAGGTAACCTTGGGACATGCATGCAGGAAAGATTTTCAAATCCTTAATGTGTGTGAAAAATGTGTAACAAAACACAGTCATTAGAAATGGAAACAGACAAATTGCAGTTAGAAGTCTCGTTTTTAGTAGGAAAGGTAATTAACTGCTTGAGGACCCCTCCTCATTCTGTAAGAGTACTCAATTATTTAAAGTCTGTAAGGATGCTCCCAGAACCCTGGCCATGATTCAGTAGTTGCAGTAGAAGATCTAACTGCATAAAAGCTCATGATCTAATAAAAGGTGGTGGAAATTAACTGCGTGTCCCACACCACCTTTTAGGTAAGAGACAGAACACTAGCTTTAGGAATTAACAACACAGTAGGCAATGCAGTATCAAGAATGAAAAAGACAGAGAGGTGGAGGACTAAGGTGTAACCAGTACAACTGAAAATACTGTACAAATAGGCAAAAGTGGTCAGACAAGCCCTGCAGAGCACTGGTGGAGATGGCATCACACCACCGGGATGGCATGAAGAGGGGCACAGGAAAAATGATAGTCCTCATTCACTAGGAGGTTAGTGAAGCATTGGGACAGGGCATCAAGAGCAAATGTAGAGGCTCCCTCCTAAGAAGACTGCAAGACTTAGCTGTACAAAGCTATGGCAGATCAGCTCTGTTGTTGATTGTTAGCCAGATTTCAAATGGGAGGCAGTGCTGGTGACTCACAGAGGCTTCTTCCCACTGAGGTTTCTGCAGCTCTGTTATTCTGTTATTCATATTATACCAGTGGAAACAGAGGGGTAGTCGGGATTCTGAAAATGTGGTCATATCCTAAGATCATCAGAATAAATAGTCCTCATTACTAGGCTAGATGCTTTCAGCAATATTTTGCTTGTCACATTGTGACTGTTTCACTGTTAGCGCAAGGTGCAATAAAGATTATTAGGGAAGCCTAGTCTGAGACCTTGTGCTCCTCAGAGAGGGGAAACACACACACACATATTAGTTTAGACAGGAGTATTTGTGATAGTGAGTCATTCAATAGTCATAGAGCTTATCTAAGGGAATGACCCCAAAATGTCTGTAGGACACAGCATGTAGGTCATGTCTTCAGCACAGATTCTTTTGTTCAGCAGGTGCTGCACTTTTTGTTAGTGTAGGTGAGCCTTAGATAATTAGGACATATAAGGGTCTAACTGAGACAGAAAATAGATAATAAGTTCTCTCCCAAGCTGAGGTGTTTTCTTTGTATGCAGCATGAAAAAATAATAGTACTGAAATGTAAAAAATACACACCATTGTGTTGCAAAAGCATTTCTAACTTTGTGATTCATTAGGCTGTACAAGATTTTATGCATCATTGCTATCCATGTACAAAGTAGGCTCATAATATGTAATCAAAACATAATCTCTGGAAAAGGGCAGATATATCTTTTTTTTCTCTGTACTACTATGGAAATCTGAATTATCCCAGTTCAGAAGTTTCACTTATTTGGTTTAATGTAAGGCAACAAAAGTGTTAGCAATTGTATATACAAATTTCTAGCCTGATATTGGCAAGAAAAATATGATAGTAGCTTTTCTCTCACACCCCAGAAAAACTCAACAGGTAACAGATACCTTATACATGATTGCACTTGTAATGCAAATTTGATATAATTTTCTTAATTTGTATACAGTAATATGATAGTTCACGATAGACTGGAAATGTTTATGTATGTCTTTAAATTAATCACTTCTAGATTGCATTATCATAAGAAACCTCATGCAAAATATTCTTGGTATTAGTCTTCTGTCAAGCTAGGCAATATTATTTAATTAGGTGTTAAGTGAGTTTAAAATGGCATCTTTAGGAAGAAAGGGATGACTGAGCTGGAAGAGGCTTACTATAAAATTCTACATCATGATAAAATATTTTCATTAAATATGAGAAAATTTCAGTATATTTTACCTGAAGAAATCATATACAGCAAACTTCAGTTGCTAGATAATGCACTTTACTTAAAGGAAGACATATGCAGTACAGAAATTAGTAATTCTATACTTTGTACTCATGATGTCATAATCTCAATTTGGTTCACTGTGCTCTATACAGATGGCATTCATTGACCAAATGGAATGGAAAAAGCATACCTTCACAGATGAGTGGGATTTTATCAGCTGGTGCCAAATTTAACTACATGCACAATTTCTTAATCTTGATTTTTCTTGAATGGTGAAATGCTGATGCAAAACATAACTCAGTGAGCCAGGTAAGTATGTAAGTACTTTACCCCATCTTTTTCTCATTAAAAAAAAAAAAAACCCAAAAATGAACATCAACAACAAAACCCCCCTAAAAAAGGAAGAGTGAAAAGCAAAGGGTTTTTTTTTTTTCTGCTCAAAGCACAATGTATCTCTCTCTCCTATAGGAAAAGCATCTGTGAGTCACAGTGCTATTCTGGGAGAGAATGCCAAAGCTCTTCTGCAGGCTATACACTCATGAAGGCTGGAGTCTGACATGAGATGATGAAAGCAGTGATACCATCCCAGATTTTGCCCACAAACTAAATTCTAGCTCTTTGAGATGTCACTAGTTACTGATGTTAAAAATATGACGGCATGTGCTTTGCTGAGGCTTGCTCCTATCCAACAAGTACAGTTCTAGATATGGATGAAGTACACAGATGCTTAAGGTCTCTGGGCTCAGAATGCTGTGAAATTTGCAACTTGCTGTAAAGAAAAGTAAAAAATGTTTCGATAATGACTGCTTTCTGAGCCTGAATGTCACTCGTAAAATGCTGATCCAGGGAAAAGTTGTGCATGCATATACATACCAGTGAGCTCTGCAAAGTATTCCCTGGGGCTTTTCCTTTCTCTTCCTTTTTCCTAGGGATCAGGAGATGGAATAGGTGATGACATTCTTCTGAGCATCATTCACAAGTGGCACCAGGCTGAGCACCACAGATAATATGAGCCCTTTGTAACACAATCTATTCTCTTCCTTCTCTGTACTTTCAACAGGTAATTTTAAGATTGTAACAATGTTGGCATTTTAATCGTCACAGCCAGATACTTGAAATAGTACTACTAGATTCAAAGGAGAAGATAACTCAAGGCCCTACAGCTTTTACTTCATGATTTCAGACTTGTACATGTACCTTTGCATTCAGCTCATTTTTTCTTCACAAATAGAGCACAGTGGACCAAATTGAGATTATGACATCATGAGTACAAAGTATAGAATTACTAATTTCTGTACTGCATATGTCTTCCTTTAAGTAAAGTGCATTATCTAGCAACTGAACTTTGCTATATACGATTTCTTCAGGTAAAATATACTGAAATTTTCTCATATTTAATGAAAATATTTTATCATGATGTAAAATTTTATAGTTAATTTAACAAATTAAAATTGAGGAGAGAAATATGGTACCCTTAAAAATATTAGCAGGTTACTGGCCTAATACAGGTGAGAAAATTTTGAGCCCTAAAGTTAAAGGAGGCTTCCTGAAGGACTGGCAAGATGAAATCTCTTATTTAAGGGACAAAAAGATGGCAAAATGAAAGGAGAGGCACCAGAGCTTTATACTGACACCGAGAAGTTGTCTTTGAGAAGGTAAGATGAATTGACTCACCACAGTAGATCTAGAGAATAAAAAAAGAAGAACCTTTGAAACTGGAGGGAGTTTCTTTAAGCACAGATATTTGTGAAAGCTTTTATTCTGAAACAAAATAAGTTAAAATGATAAAATATGCTGATGACATGAGTTGCTGTCAACATGATGAACAACGTGGTTATTTATGGGATTAAGTTGTGACAGGGAAGGTTTAGATTGGATATTAAGAAACATTTCTATACTGAAAGCATTGTGAGGCATTGGAACAGACTTCCCAGGGAGGTGGTGGAATCACCATCCCTGGAGAAGTTCAAAAAATGTGTAGACATGGTGCTTCAGGACATGGTTTAGTGGTCATGATAATGTTGGGTAGACATTTGGACTTAATGATCTTACAGGTCTTTTCCAACCTTAATGATTCTATGATTCTAATAATTAAACTGGCATACAGGAAGAACTGAAATACCTTGAGACTGTAAGCAATGGAAATACAGAGAAACAATATTACAGAAATATTACATAATCTTACAGAAAGCAAAGTAATGCCTTCAGAGTACTAGTATGAAGCATTTCTATAATTTTGTAATTCACCAATTGGAAGTAACAGAGGAGAAATATATGAGTGTAATAGTTGATCACACTAATAACTTGCAAGCATGATATGCAGTTGCAAAAAGTGCCCTGCAGTGTATCTTTGAGAGGTTCTCTCCACCCCCTTTTCTCCACAAAAAAGCAAATATAAGACCCCAGACAGACTCTCCTCTTGAAGTCTGTGTACACTTCTGGATGACCATGTTCAAAAGAAAAAGTATTGACATTAAAACATATATGTGGATGATCAGGGAATAGTATAACTCAGTTTTATCCAGCTTTTGCAAAACTCCATATGGACATCATCATGATATAAATTCCACTTTGTCTTACCTATTTACAGTGAAAATTCCTTGGGGTTTTATATATACATTGCTAAGTGTAAAACTTTCTTGTTTTAATCCAAACCTTTCTGTTAATCTATGATGATTCTTTATTTTCTTGTTATCACTCCCCCACAAGTTTTTTGTAGGGGTGTGTGAGGGAGGTTATCACTTGGTTAACTTTTATGAATTGCATGTGTACATTTATCTTCATGTGAGTGTTTTTTCCACACTTTTTTTTTTTGTCTCAAACTTTTCTATTCTCTTTTGTCATTGCAAATAATTTGCAAATATTGATGTCCATCCTTAAATTTCATCTTGAAATGTAAAAGTAGCTTCATTTCACCATTTTTCACATGTTTTTTGGAATGGTGGTTTTGGTATCCTTATAATGAACAATAATAACATAACACTGCACAACCATAAACCATTATTCCTATACTACAAATGTCCCTGAAAACTGAAATGGCAAATAGGTATTATGATGTGCAAAAAAGGAAACTTCACCGTATATAACGATTTGAGATGTAGTTTATCTGTGTTTTCTAGTAAGGAAATAGAGGTAGATGTCTTTTCACATGCAAAGTGAAGGATGCAGATCTATTTTAATGGAGAATTAGTGACATTTATCCCTGCAATATGGGGGTGATTTTAACCACTCTATTAACTAAAAGGGATTTCTTAATAAAAGAAATTACTGTATTGTAGTAACTCACATACTCTCTTGATTTTGACATAGTCACTCATGGTTAACTTTTGTCCCACTTTAGATCAACATCAACTAATATAATCTTTGTCCTTGTTTGTGGGAAATAACATTTATTGTATCTATTGTATCTAATGCTGACAAAAGGCAAAAAATAGTGTGAAAGTCCAATAGTTTATATGTAGTGGAGATAACCAAAAGTTTAAGTCACAGAAATTTGTGAAATTGCTAAGCAGAGATCGAATGCCTTTGTACAGGAATTATGTTTATTATGAACTCAGGAAGGAACATCTCAGATATATAGAAGGGACAAGCTAGGATAGCAGTGCTCCTGGAAGAGCTACAGCCCCCTTGCTAATGAGTTTATTTCATCTCTGAGTCCCTCCTGCCCCAGTGTAGGTGACAGGTGAATGCTGCTGGTAACCAGCTTCTCTGCTGAGATGATGTGGAGAGGATGGCAGGAGCCCACAGGCCACACCACTGTGCACTGCTAGCCTTGAGTGGGCACATTTTGTTTCCTGGAGAAATCCAAGCACTCCAAGTCTGCTGAGGTGGCTTCTGGGTTTTGATCCTAAGTGGTGTGTCAGCTGTGGATGCAGATGAGGCCTGGAAGTGTGGAAGCTTCTAGTCAGGAGAAACGGCCACTTGCTCAGGCTTTTATTTGCCACTGTGTGCATTTTGGTTTTTTTTTTTAATCTTGTAGTATTCCTTATTTCTTGTATATATTCCAGTTTAGATGCGGGATTTGTATTGTTTGGGGTTTTGTTGTTGTTTAAAAATTGATATTTTTTACCTTCTTTCTGTATTCTGAAAGCCATTCTCACAGTCGGACCAGAGTGAGACACAACTTACACCAAACAGGAACCTGCTACTATGGAGGGCTAGACTGGTATAACTATGCATTTTGAATAAGCAGGCAATAACCCATGCTGTCATCATTAAGACAAACAGGTGAAACAAAGGAAGTTGTACTCATGTCATCTGTGCTTTTTTACCCTTTTGTCAAAAGTGACATGGAAATGCCCCATCTTGAAGAACCCAGAAGAGGCAAACACAAGTGGGCCAAATCTCTCTGGCTGCATAAGAGATGCATGTCTGTAAATACAACTTGAATAACGGGCATGTGTGTTATGAGGTGAAAATGGGGAGCAGGTGGTGGTAGAGTTTATAAATTATATTTCTCCCACAGAAAGTATTCATGTGTGTCTGCTTCAAGCACATAGTCTTCTTAAATTCCTACTTATGGGACAGAATAGCAATAACACCTATATTTAAGATATTTTGCCTTTTCTTCTTGAAATGATTCCCCGGCTTTTCCTTTTCCTCAAGCTGTTTTTGACCCTCGATTATTTTCACAGGAGGACTCATACTATATTTAACATAAACCCTCCAAGGGTTGAGAAAAACCTTTCTTCCCCATGAAATTTTACTTGCAGTTTTTGGCAGAGGTAGATACTGAAATTTTTCTTACTTGTGTGCTGCAGGAAAACGTTGGCAATTTGGCATAACTGCAAAATAGGCAAAAGTAGAAGAAGCTGCCAAATATAGCATATGAACATCAGCTTCAGTGATTAAACTGAAGAGGAAGAATACAAGAGGATGGGAGGAAGAAAGCTTCTTTCCCCCCAAGTACAATTCTATCCAAATCAGTAGCAACCATAAACACACTAACCATGACTTTAAAAGAATTACTTATAATACTAAATAATAATTACTTATATGAGGTAGATAATACAGTTTTTACTGTTGGCTTTGTACATTGCAGTGGTGCCTAGCAGGCTGTTTAAAGTACAGGATCTCTGCACTAAGCTTGTAAAAGCGCTCAGGCTTCCAGGGGAATTTCAATTTAAATATGCAGGACAAATGCTTCCCTGATGTCACACACCACTTCAGTGGCAAAATGAGGAGAGTTTTCCTCACCTTTTATTGAGAGCAATGCCTGGTATGCCAGTGCGTTTTGTACCTTGCCATTTTTCCTTGAATTCATGCAACTTTAAAATACATTTCCTTTTCTGATTTCTTCTGCACCTCTAAATTTTCGAGACTTGACAACAAGTTCAGAATAGTGTTGCAATAATTTGGTGCCAACGCACGACACCTACATTTTTTTGTGAAAATACCTATAAAAAAAGAAGACACTGTGCCATCTGAAGGGACTAAAATCACCACTATTTTACACTGAATTTTACTGCTTCAGCGTCTTTTTTTTCTGATGTTTGTGTTATCAATTTCTGTATTACTTTATTTGCCAGTCCTACTTTTAGAAAGCAGTATGATGAATTTTTAGAGCATCTGGGAGCAAGAACTCCCTTACTCCACAACCTGATGTCTGTGGTTTACGTAAGTTTTTGTACTGATTGGTAAGGTTTCATTTTGCTCTTGCAAACCCTCTCACCCACACTGCACTTGGCTGCTGCCCACCAGTGGTGCATTGTAGGGAATACATGAAAAAGAAAGAGCAAAACATTATAGCTATTTTTATTACATTAATAGAAATAATATATGCCAAAGTTGAGACGTGTTTAGCTATTGCTCTATGTCAGAGAAGAAGAATAAAGTGAGTATTATACAATCATACACATCAGAGAATTCTCTCTACATTTTCTTGTGCTGGTTGCTAATTTTCTTTCAGCAAAGATAACATAATTTAATACTATTAAGTATTTTCTTTTGAATGCAAAAAGCTTATTTGCTATTTTTTCTTTTCCATATTGTTCATGTAGCAGTAACATAACACTTTTCACTGGATTACTGAGCTAATATAATGCTTGTCTAGAAAGACTGAATACCTTGCTGCTTAAATGTTGGAATTCATCATACTTTTATACTTTGGCAAATGTTTTAATACTGAGGAGACTAATATAAACTTCTTAACCTTACTAGTTGATTTAGTAGCTCTGTATATAATTGTGCTAATCAATCACTGGCCAAGTGATCTGGGAAGTAAAACACTAAGCAATAAAAAGGCACATAAACTTTTTACTATACAAATTTATTAACTCATATAAAAATAAAAGCAATTATTATGTATTCAGAGAAAGAAATACAAACTTCTATGCTATTCTTACACATTATTGACATCTTGAAATATGTCATGAACATGCAAATACCTACTGCTTTGGAGAGTAGGGCTAAGGGCCTGATTCTTTACTGCTCTCCAATATAAGTAATGATTTCCATCATGCCTTCTATTGAAGGATTGGACTGGAGGCAGAAAGAAGTATTTTCTTTACATGAAATCAAAAGTGTTTTGCAGTTTATGGTGTCTAATTCTATTCAACTGCTGCTGTTATACTGAGAACTTTTTAGCATATGACTAACATCTATCATGCCTGGTTTGTTCCTTCTGCGACATAGTGTGTAATGTTATTTTTTTGACTGAGTTTTTATTTGCTTCAGTTTGTTTTGGAATCCATGCCTTGGTACTTGTCATCTCTAATATAAGAGAAATGCACCTTGCATCAGGAATGAAAGATGGCGGCATTTATATGGGTCTGTAGTTCTATGGAAGCCATTCTGTTGACTACAAAAAATGTTATATATAGGTACATAATGTTTTCTTTAGAAACTACCAGTAGAGCTGGAACTCATTGTGGACAAAGTTACAGAGTGAACTGAGGAAGAGTAAATTATATATCATACAATCATAAAATCAAAGAATGGATTTGGTTGGAAGATACCTTAAAGATCATCTAGTTCCAACACCCCTGCCATGGCAGGGACACTTTCCCTAGACCAGGTTGCTCAAGGCCTTGTCCAGCATGACATTGAACACTTCCAGGGAGGGAGCATCCACAACTTCTCTGGGCAACCTGTTCCAGTGTCTCACCACCCTCACTGTGACAAATTTCTTCCTAATATGTAGTCTAAATAGACCCTCATCCAATTTAAAACCATTACCCCTCATCCTATCACTACAAGCCCTTGTAAAAAGTCCCCTCCTCAGTTTTCCTATAGGTCTCAATATATTCAGCCAAAGGAAACTGTGGCAAACACCAGTTCTCAAAGTGATTTTTTTCCTGACCATCAACATTATCTGTATTTCATTTAGGTTCGGCTTCAAGAAACTGTTCTGTTCACTAGCTGATTTTCTCCAAACACTGGCCTATCCTAGTCATTGAAGGGGAAGGCAAAGTTTGCATCATGTAAATACTACTTCCTCTATGATCTATGCTATCTGGGCATTTCTTGCTGCTGCCAGAAGGTACTGAATAGATGGGGATAAAGAATGTGGGATTGATAAATGAGGGCCTGAGCCATGGAGGAGTGTTTTCCCATAACTATTTTGAGTATGTCCTGCCAGGAAGGATGTAAATCCTCCTAACTCATTCAGCCTGCCTCCAGCTCCTCTGTGAGGAAAGCCCCCATTACCTCCTGCTGGTGAAGCTGATCTCTCCAGATGATGAGAGTGGTTATCTTGCACCTATGCACTGACAGGCGGCAATCATCTAACAAAACACTAAAACTGCTTCTACTCAGCGAGATGATCTAAGTCTGCATAGTCTCAAATATATAGCCTCTGCATCACCCAAGTGACCTTGCAGATGTTTTTTCCTAGCTCCTCTATAAATTTAGTCAGGAATGGAAGGGTTGATGATAAACTGTGGGTACATCTCTCATGTATTTCTTGCAACACGTGTGAAGGAGAAACCTTTTGTTCTCTGAATTAAGTGCTGGTTGTTGTGGACATAAGTGTCTATGGTTGTTCAGGACTATGTTCCATGAGCCAGAGAGGGCAGAAGATGGATTCACAGACTAAAGTCAATTACAGATGATGTCACCTGTGGTGAGACCTTTAAACTTTGAAAATATTAGTACATTATTACTTGACTGGTGCAGGTGAAAGAGATCTGCATTATCTGAGAAGGCACCTTGCATGTGTGCAGTGTCTGTGAAGAAGGTTGACTCAGGATGATTCCTGACAGCATTTAGCGCTGGTTTCTTTGGCAGGTGGTTAGCATCCCAGCACTGATGGTGTGGATTAGTATAGCTCTGGAAGGTTAATTGTAGGCTTTTGACACAGCTGCAGATTAGGGTTGAATAATTCCTGAAATTTCCACTGCATTAGACTTCATTTGTTGTTATGATGCGAATGCTTCATCTTAATCTGCTCTGTGGTATTGTAACTTTTCTATTCCACAATTGTAGCATTGTTTTCCAGAATACCATTTTAAACTTGCAGAAATTTGCATGGTGGTTCATTGACCACCACTGTCATGGTACAATGTCTAGTAGATACCAGTTTTCCATCTTTGATTACAGACTTTGCAGTCATAATTTCTAATAGTGCCCTTTCTGGATAATTTAAGTAAACAGTATATACATTTTCCCTGTATAAGAAAATAATCTGTGCATATTTATATGCCTGTCACCAGACTTCTGTGCACATTCTTTTTCAATTTCGTGTGTCTTAACATATTGCTTTCTGTTATCTATTTATTTTAAAATGCCCATGCGGTTAACAGTATCTGTATTATTTCACTTATTTTATATTTTATTATATATTATTACATTACTATTTATCCATATTATTTCACATATTTTTCTTTATGGCATTTGGATTCTTATTATGATTTGGATATTCCTTTGCCACTTCTACAAGTCTGTTTTGTATATTTTTTTCTTTCCATTTCCATTTTCATGTTTATTTGTTCTTCTATATCAATTCTGGTACTGGAACTTGCAATCTATTATGTTTTCATTCCAGTATAGATGTCTTGTGATGGAGTGACGGTTCCATCCATGTCCTGTCTCTGTTCTTCTGCTTCCTGTAGGTAGGAGAGGGGTGGCAGACAGCTGCACTAGTAGTTCAAGTACTCTGTGGGAGGACACACAGGATGAAGGACCTTGTCTCAGCCAGATGCAGGGAAAAAAAAAATCTGTGTTTCTTTCCCCCCTGAGCCAGGAGGAGGTCTGCTCTGAGACACTGGATTTCACTGGCATTGGAGATTCTGTCTGATTCCTACCTGCCCAGTTACTGCTCTAGTTCAGCAGTGCTGAATCAGTGCCTCTGCATCAGCTGCCCATCTGAAAGGACGAGTGGCTGTATTGAAGTTCAGCTCAGCTTTGGTTACAACCTGTACACCTAGGTAAGGGGCAGCTAGGTGTTTTTAATTACCTCTTGCCATTTCAATGGGAAAAGTATTTCTTCACCATTCCTCTTTTCCTGTCCGTTCCTTCCCTTGTGCTTTCTCCTTATCCCTTCCTCATTTCACTGTCCTCTTGCTACCTGTGTGGACCTAACTCCCACCTTCTGCTCACTGTATGTGTTTGTGTGCTGACTTAGTCCACTAAAATGTTTTCTTGAGTTTGTTTTCTGGAATGTAATGTGTTAAATTGGTTGACAAATAAATCTGGCAAACACTCATGTAGGTTAGGGTGCAGGAGCTTATGCTTAGGAATGAGAGAGATGAGGAGGAAGAATGTGAATTACTCTGTTCAGCAGCAGTGAATTGTTAAATGAACTGAAACAGCAACCTTAGAAATACTAGGTTTGAAGACGCCTGTGTAGGACAACTATCACAATACTGTGTCTGGACTGCAGTGTGGGACAAGGAACAAATGGACAGTTCGCAAGGTCACCCTGCTCACAGCATCAACTGTATTGCAGCTGAAAGCACAGAGAAGGAATGGCATACTGTTATTGATCACAGCTTGTGTCCTACTGCCAGGGGACTTGCTCCCTTCATTTCAGAGCAAAAAACCACATGAGATTCAAGGAGTTTGTGGCTGTTCCAAGGTGAATGATGCTGATTCAGTTCCTCTTTGCCAAAAGGCAGAGCCAGAGCTGTTTGTTGGAGTGACCAAAGCACTGGGAGATAACTGTGAAGGTGAAATGTACATCTGGTCTCAGACGTGTACGAACCTCTGATTAGGCCAGTTTGTCACTATACCCTTCAACAACAGGAAGAGTAGCCACACATTTTCTCTTTACTAAACTACTGCAAAAATGCTTAGAAAACAACATTCTACAGCAGAATGGAGAAACTTAATCCCACTTCTGAGAAGCAGTGGAGCTTCCCTTTGTGGGTTTCTGCTGTGTAGTGGATATTGAAAAAACAAGCACTTGATAACGATGTCAGTTGCTTTGATTGCCTTGTGGATTTTTTCAGTTTTTTGGCTAGAGAATTCCTCAAGAGTTAGACCACTTCCTAATATAACACACAATAATTAACTCTGCTTCACAAAGTGTGTTCAGAGCAGGTATCACTCTTATACATATCAGGAAGTGACTGTGATAGAAGCAGGTCAAGGACAGTCTTTCAACCACTTGCCAGATTTATGTAAGGCAACTCAGCAAACAAATTCTCAGAATCCTGAAGATAGTCCAGTCTCTTTCTTTGTACTGGATGAGTTTTAATTATTTTCCTGCTAAGTACCAGCAAACAGATACCCATAAGTATTGTCAAAAATGGGTCATGATAAAAATTGACACATTTCTATGAAAACAGAGAGGGGGATATCACCTCTTTGAAATCTGAACTCATGATTGCAATGCTCCATGTGCTTGAATCTGGTATCCCAACACATGGCATCCAATAACTGATCAAGAGCAAGAAAGATCTGTATAAACAAGTATCAAGACAAAATTTAACTGATGTTGTCTGGGAACACCTTGGGAGAAACCTGGAGATCTGGGTTTGTGAGTGTGGATCTTTACCTGCCTAACAGTTACTTTTCATATCTGTTTTTCTAAAGATAGTTGGATGGTCAGTTGTGAGTGGTTGACCTTCGTCTATGCTGCTCACCTATGGAGAAGTTACTATAGGCAATATTCTTATTTTCAGTAGTTTAGGACAGGGGTGGCTGTTCAGTGACCTGTAGGCAGTACATTGACTACAAGAAATACTCTGTGAGGCTGCAGCCTGACTCCTCCTGCTTTCTTATGTGACAGCTACCACCTTATCAAATCTCAGCCATATGAGCACATGTCCGTAGGTCTTGCAACTCAGGGAAGAGTGGCTGTACCTCCAGATGTAAGATTTGATTCACACACAGTTTCTTGTCTCATAGGACATGGAGATGAGTCAGTGCTGGAAATGGGATAGATGTTTGGCTTTTCAGGTGAAAAGGTGACAGTTCTCAAGTTTTTTCTTAAAAGCTATGGGGTCTTCTCTAGCTGAAAAGCTGGACTTACTGACTGACACTGTCCTCTACTCATGATCTTTTTTTCACTTTCCTACTTGTTTTCTGATTGTGATCTCTATGATTGGCTTCAGAAGAAGCATCATTTTTTCATTTTCTCTCAAATAAAGAAGATGGAACTAATGCTTTTTAACATATTTCCTTATTTAGTGTGTGCACCTTGCATGGCTTAATTCTGTTTTGTGTTTTCTATGAATTAGTTCGAGATGATCTGAATTGTGTGAAAAGACAAATTGAAGATAATCAAATCTGATATTTTAAGTCAACATTTTGAAACAATTTGAAACTTTTGAACAATAAAAATATGAAACAACCTCCCAAATAGTATGAAAAGTAACCTCCATCACTAAGTCATCCACACATTGTTGTAATGAGGCAAAAAGAAAGAACTGGTTTAGTTTCAGAGTTTTTCAAAGTTCAGTGGTCTCTTCAGGCCTTAATTGTTTGTGCAGTGGGACTGAGAAAGTTAAAGTTTGCTTTCCCTTTTTACTACTAACACTGTATTACTGCACCTGATAAAAATAATGTTTTTTAAAATCTCAAAATAAAGATTATCTGCAAGTTCTGAACAGTTGCTGTCAAATGTATTTGAAAAAACAGACCCATTTTTCCATGGAATACAGCAAGGTCAGTAGTTACAGTTTTTCAGACTTAACTGCATGTATGTATACACTTTCCATAAAAAATACTTTGGAATCTGTTTCAAATACTGAATCATGCTGAGAAGAGAATTTAATGTTTTTCTTTTTTACTGTGCCTACCTCTGTAGAGGATATGTATGGATTTTCCAGCTTTGAGTAATTATTTGTTTCAAACTGAAAGATCAGTGACCTTATATCTGTCAGTAATTATCACTCACACAACTGCTGCAGTGCATGTCTTTGCTTCTACTGGAGAAATTACAGTGTTCTCCCACTGCTCTTCTAGACTAATCCTTCTAAGATATTTTAGGGTATAAAAAGCCTCTCTTTAATTTTTTTTTTCTATAATTTTACACGTACTTTGGGGTTTCTTTGTTGTACTTTACCATATTGATGTGTTAAGATTATACTTGGTATTTTAGGCTCTAACACATGGCATACTCCAGCATTACCTTGTTAAATCAATGTATGGTTATTAGTAAAAGATCATTTCCTTCTGTTATAACTATTGATGGTATCAAATATCTGGCCTTGTATTTTATGCGCGTTTCCAAAAATCTTTATCTCCCCTTGATTATGATTCTGCAGTATGATATGAGTTTCTCATACTTTACATTTTCAAGCAGTTTTTTTCATTAAACAGTGCATTTTTTTTCAGTAATTACATGCATTACAGAATCTGCATAACTTTCTGCTCCTTTAGTTGCATTATTTATTTTTATATTAGCCACATATGGAACATTAGTGTTCCATTTATCCCCTACTGCAAATAGTCTTGTGGAGAGATATAAATCACAAGACATCTGGTTATGGATAGACAAAATTTTAGAAACATCATCCTAGCGTAAGACTAATGGGTTAATCTGAGAGGACAACTCTGTGTTATGACATACCATAGTGTCTGAATATCTGTAAGTGGATTAACTGTTAAAAAAAAAAATGCAGTTTGACAGAAATTGAAATGTTCTTGATTTGCGGTCAAAATAGTAAGTAGTTGTGGTTAAGAAATAAGAGAGAAGGCAAAGTATCTGATACTTCATTTTTGACTCTTTTTAATGGAACGTGGTTTCCTTTTTCCTACTTTGAGACAAAATTTTCATTTTATAAGTTTGCATTCCAAAGAAAATACACATCTAAAAAGGTGAAAAAACAGAAATAATTTTCTAATTTGTTTGAGAAAGCTCAGCTGACCTTAAAAACCCCTGAAGCATAAATTTCATCCTGATGTGAAATTATTTCTTTTTCATTCTTTCAATTCTTGAAACCAAATACAGGAAAACAAAAAACAAAAAACAAAAAAACAAAAAAACAAAACAAAAAAAAAAAAAACCAAAACAAAACCGAAATCCACAGCTCGCCAATTGAGTTTCAGTTTTCTTTTTTTAAAGCTTAATTTAGATCATGATTTCTGAGCACACTCTTTGCAACAATGCATATCTTATGCATGAATATATTACTGTGGTACTGTTCGTATCCACACAGCTGGTGCAACACTCAGATTAGAGGGAAACAACTACAAGCTGCAAGTCCTCTCTTATGTCTAATCCTATCATTTAGTCTTGTTTTGAAAATTTGATGCCGGTTAATTAAACAATCCAGATCTCTCTAGCCAGGTTTTGCCCTCTTTGATAAAATGTTTGTAATCTTTCGTGGTTCCACTATCCTCTGCCTAATTCACAGACTGAAAAGTCCTCTCATGTTAGACAGTACTCTTGAGTGTCTGGATTTGAAACACTTAACATGATTACTACTGCCACTATTAGAGAGCATTGTTTGCGAACAAAATATTTGTCAGCCACTCCCTTATTTCTGAATTTCTCATCCCTAATGGAAAACAATTCCTGAGAGCTTTGAGGGAGTGTTATTAAAATTCAGGTCATGGGTAGCACCAAACTCACATTCAAGTATACTTCTACCTTTTTTTTAGTTTTATAGTGAAATTAACAGCATTTACATAACATACACATGCACACGACTTTTAAGAATTTCAAACAGTCCTTTCTAATCTCTTACACCCAATTACTAAGAGAAATGTCATTCTTTCAGAGTGGAAAGCACCTTTTCCCCCCATCATAGAGAGAAAATGGTGAAGGCTTTTCAATGGTCATCATATGATTGCCATAAAATTCCCTCCACAGCTTTTGCATATATGTTTAGTAAGTCGTTCCTTCAACAACAAAAGTAATAAACCCTGCTTTCACAGATTTGTGAAATCCCATGCTGCCTATCAAGATTCCTTGAGATGTCTCTAATTCCCTTTCATCAAACTGTGCACTGAAACCTCAAGATCTCCCTAATGATAACTACCAGGTGCAAAAAGGGCAGTATATGCTCTGGTTAGTGCCAAATTCTGGATATGTTGGTTGCCCAGCCTGTGTGTGCATCCTGGCTGCTGGATGGCCAAAGGAGAAGTAATGCTGATCTCAGATTTCAGCCTTTCTTTTTCCAGGACCTTCCTTTGGTTCTTTCCCCCCATGTTTGGTGACAAGTTTTCATGAAAACTTGTCTGAACACAGTATCTCTGAGATACCTATCTGTTTCTCAGTGGGTAAAACAGATAACAGGGAAAGGCAAGCAGATTATAATAATCAAACAAGCTTTATCTTCTTAAGAAACCAACATGAAAAACCTTATGTTTTTAATCCTCCCCCCTTTTTTTCTACAGAAATTATTTTTAGTTTCTGGATTTTGAGAGACCTTGTGGTTTTTTGTTGCTTTTTAACAGAACCCCCTCCAGAAAAAAAAAAAAACAAAACAAAAAAAAAAAACTTTGTCATGGTGATGCTGCTTTTCCTTCTTTGTCCTCTAGATTCTCAAAAGCCCTAGAAATGCTTCATTTAGGGTCAGAATGAAATAAGAAATCCAAAAGGCAGTGTCATGAATCCAGGTAACACAATAGAAAATGTCCTGAATTTCAGGCTCCATTCATCATACTTCATCATGTAGTGGCCATCTTTAGTGGAGCTCTGGCTTCATGTCTTTCTACACAGCAGGTCTCTGAACCATGCTTCTGAAACAGTCCCTCTGTTAAAAATGCAGAAGCAACATTCAGGCAACTTAGTTTCCACAACGGTGCTGTTTCAAAGCTCCTAGTAGAGATGGTTACACTTGAGTGTTTGTTATAGAAACCTCCCACAGTCCATGTCCAATAAAAGTGTACATAGCACTGACCTAACTTTCCTTCAACTTGGTCTGAATAAGCTGTCCTGTTAGGAACTGCAGATCTACATCTTGTCCTTTTCACTAGATCAAGAACAGAACACATATCTCACTGGCAGCATCTTCTTGTGTTTACTTGATTGTATTTCCTTCCTAGCATAAAAGATTTCCCAAACTGATATCTGCAGAGTAGCTCTCCACTTTGAATGCAGTATATAGAGCATGATGAGTGAGATGGATCAACATGTGGAGAGATCTGGACTCCTCTTTGGTATCTGTTTCCATCTGTCAGAACTGGAAAATAGAAAGTAATGTGAATCAGTTCACATTTAACCGTAATCTCCACTGTAAGGACTGCCAGAGATGACTTTGGCACAGCCTGCCTGGGCAGGTATCCAAGACTTCTCATTGTATATGTCTTGACTTAAGGAAGCCTCGGGGCATAAGCACCCCAAATGCTTTTGCTTATAAATGAGTTCCAAAACATTTACCGTTGATGTGATCCTGAATTTTGTAAATGTGTTCATTTCTTTTCCCTTTTGAACAGAGTTTCCTAATGTTTTAGCTGTCTGATGGTATCAAGGAAATTTTACTTGATGTGCACTGAAAAATGCTTAGAAATCCTGCTCTCTCTTCCCCTCTTTCCGTAACTCCTGCACAAGAGAACACGCTAATGAAAAGACCAGTTATAAGGCAGAAGATAGATTAAAAGATACGTTAAAGTGACCCTCAAATTAAAAGAAAGCAACTTCCGTTGTCTTCAGGCTTACTTGTATTTCTAACACTTTATTCGGTTGCCATTTGAAGGAGAAAAAAAAAACCACAGCAAGATAAAAAATAGATATGAATTAATTACAAAGCACTCTTCTTAAATTACAGTTCTGCCTCACCTCTCCCTTCTGCAGCTAGTGAATGACTAATCAGGAGGTGTTGTAGGTTTCAAGAATGACAGGGCCAAACAGGACTGAAAAGTTTGCTCCATTTCACCTCTCATTATATGGTCTGAGTGATTTGGTAAGATTTCTTCCTTGTTTTTAATATAGACCTTGCAATTTAGTACATTGCTTCTGTAGTGCAAATATTTCCTTAGGGCAAGCCACTGTCATTTTCACTGTCACTATTTACAGAACAGATAGAAGGATATACAGCTAAGTTGAAATACTTTTATGGTGATTGAAGGAGGAGTCTGCTATTGAATATTCCTACCTACATAACCAGTTTGTGCTGAAATTGGAGCATACTTTGTGAAAACTCTGTGTTCCAGAGGAAATGACAATTCACTTTTACATAAATACCAGTATTTTCCTATTATGTATCTATTCTTGGAACGACTGAATGAAGCAAAAACATATATGAAAACAAAGCCACAAAAGCTTACTAAAATTCTCTATTTTTCAAGTTCTGATTATCTTTTTTGGTTGGTAATAACTCAGTTATTAACATTTCCATTAGTGTTAATGCTATCAACAAGATTGCAACAGGTATTTCATCTAGTTAGAAGTTTACTTATCATTGTGTCAGAGGTCTTTGTAAACGCATCAAGTTATAGTTTCCCAACATTTAAGATACTCAAGTTTTTTATCTACACTGGAAAATGTCTATGGTTTAGGAAAAGAGAAAACCCAGTATTAACTTTTCAGATTAACATCTTGATCTTTAGAGGTTCTAAATGAGTATGGATTGCTTGTCTTTGCTTCAGTGATTTACATCATTTGAGGAAGTATCCCTCAATGTATAATGCCAAGTGCTACAGTCTGTTATTGTAGAAGTGACAACAAACTACACGAATAACATTCTAGCCCTATGACATTGCTTTTTTATTTTTTTTTTTCCCCACACCAATAATGCAGTGTTGGTTTAAAGCTGGATAACCTGGGCTGAAAATGTCCTCAGTGTAGAACTACGGTAGTAAAATCTGTATCATCCCACCTTATCACCAGAGCAATGAGTGTGATCTGGAAAAAGGTGGCAAGTGAACAAAATTTCCAAATTCTGCATTCACCAGAAGAGACATTCGACAGAGGTGAGACAGTGCAGCTGCACTTGCCCTAAATATTGCTTCAAATTAGTTCTCAAACTAAGTCACTTCCAGACGCATACTTTCACTTATACCTTCCCAGTAATCGCACTATCTGCCTAAACCCAGGTCAAGGCAACAACGGTTTTGAACAATTAATTCAAATTTTCATTTCATTTCATGATACCAAGAAATGCTTGTTTTGTTTCAGCTCTCAGAAGAGAAACAACTTTTTATTTTCTTTTTCCTTCTTGCAATTTTTTCCCAATGTTTCTTAGCAGAAAACTCAATATTAAACAAATGGTTACACTACTTATCAGTAACACAACCAAGATGAATTTAAGGATAATTCTACATAATATTAACTCTACCTGCAGTTAGGTTGCTTACCTTGGCTAAATTCTCATTATTTTACTGCCACCTTCTCTCAACACTTTTTCTGCACAAAACTCCAAACAACCCTAGTCACAAAGGTTTGGAAAAGGATTTTACTACAAAGCACAAAGAAGTAATTTTCATAATGAGGAAAATGTACTGATACACCACTGAAACAGATTTTTTTTTATAAAGAATTGCATGAGATAAAATGGGATTTAATGTGAATTAACTTGGTTTTAGTGTAATCACAGCGTAACCTTAGCTAAAATGTTTATCAAACCAATGGAATTGTTAGAATCCTTTTTCTTTCCCCACATAGGAATAATGCAAAATCAATACATTAGATTAATGCATGATTAGCAATCTTACATTACGTATTCAAAGAGAAGGATCTTCACATGAGTTTCCCCGGACATCTTGATGAAAGTGTGTTGTAGAGAAAGAATGTGTTCAGGAATACTTAATGAATTATGGTTCAAATACCAGTGTCATTTAAAATTAGGAAGACAGAAGTGATCTAATGTAACTTCCTCTTACACTCATTTCAGCTATGCCCCAACTGAAACAGATGTCTCTTTTTTTGTAGGAGAGTAGGAAGGTTAGGGCTTAATCTTGGCATGATTTAGATTAAGAATATTGGACTTTGTCAGTGGATAGAGAGGGTCTGGATTCACCCAGAGTATCTAAGATACCGTCTTGTATAGTAAAAAAACCAATATAGTACGTCTTTTTAGTTGAACTGTGTTTCCTCAAGATCTGTTTCAACATAATGGGGTGTGTGTACGTGTCTATGAGCATATATGCACATGTATAAAAAAGATTTTGATTTTTTTTTTCAAATATAGAATGCTTATTTAAACTTGTCATTCATTGTTTTGCACATCCCAAAGCCACTAAAACAAATGTGACCCTCGGCTGAAAGCAACAAAATTGCATGTCCATCTATAAAACACTGTTTTGCTTGGGGCAATACATCTTGAGCAAGTGTATAGCAAATCTCAATGCATTTTAGTATTAAAAATTTAAGCCCAGAGAATGGTCTTATCCGGTTCCCAGGCCCCCTTTTCATCCCTTTGGGAAACATCTTTGCTAATGTATTGAAAATAAGTAATCAGGAGGGAAATATGGAGATATATAATAATATGCATTACTAAATGGATAAAATATCTCCAAATACAGCTACGTCATATTTGATATATATGCCTGACAACCAGCAGCCTGTCACTGAAATGGGATCATGTATATTTAAACCTGTCAGAGTTAGCCAAATCCTGCCTGACCAGTGCATCTTTCACTAAACTGCAAAATTCATAAGGAGGGGTGACTCTGGGGTCAATGTTTCCCTCTCCTGGCTCTTCTCCAGACCTGGGATCCCATTATCAAGGTACTGAGTCACCTTCTTATCCCCATACCTTTTTACTTTTGTTAAAGCCAAACATTTTGTTACTTTTGTTGTTTTTGTTGTTAAAGTGGTGCTATGTAACAGTTCAGCCACCAGCTGAACATTCTTGTTTCTGAAGGCACAGAGAGGTTGGTTTGTTGTTTTTTTCTGCTCTACAAAGGGGCTGTGAATTGGAGGTTTGCTGTGGACATAACATGTTGCAGCAGTGGAGTGTGCAATAGCAGTAGTTGTATCTGGAACCAGACTTCCCTAAGAACATTGTTAGGCACTAGAAGTTTCCAAGTCTGAGCTACTCAGAGCTGTCACTCTTTTTTGACTTCACTCTGTCCATGCTCTAAGCAGATGAGAGCTCGGCTTTGGTTCCCAAGTCATGCTGACCTAACCACATCTACATGCCTTCTGTCCAGTTAGTAGTTGTCATTTCATCTGCCTGAAAAAGCCCAAGTATACACAGCTTCATGCAGCATCTGGAGTTACTGTTACATATAATTGGTGAATCACCATATCTCTTGTGTTGTCCTTTCCTGTCCCATTCTATTTTCAGATTTTTCCTCTCTGTCTCACTGACAGTTTTAGCTGCTAGGTATTGCTTTTGTGAGAAACTATTCAGGTTCTCTATGTATTCAGCTTCCTTTTTTTGGTCTGGATAACCTTACTGTATACATAAGATCCTATAAAAAGTACTTCTCACTTCTTAAGACTCTTCCTTTAAATAACTCACCTTTTTATTTTATGGTTTTTTTTTAATACTGTAGCTCTTTTTGATTAACCAATATAAGAAACCCCACATTTCTCCAAATTTCCCATCCTGTCTGTAAAACCATAAATTATTGCATGGCACTGCATTTCAACATCATTATTTTTCCAGATTCTTTCCTCCCTCCTGCCACCATGTGTAGACATTTTATGTCACTCTTTTTCATTGTCTGATCCTTTGAATCGCCCTGGATGGATGTCACCTCCTTCTCTACTTTGCTCTTTTAATTCAAATTATAATGAACAAATATCATCGTATGATGTCATTGTATTAAAGTTCACCACATAGGATCTTTGGGACTTGGCCTACCGAGACTGTCTTGCCCTCCTTCCTAAAACTGACTGGTAATACACGTATGTTAAGAGTTGATGTGTACCCTTTTGTCACTTTTGGCTAAAGGAAAACTAGAAAGATCAATTTTTTTTTTTTAAATTTATTTTTAATGAAAAAAGAGAAACCAGTTGTTAACTATGGAATAGCACATACTTTGGACCAAACCCTGTTCACTTTATTCTCATTTGTATCTTCATTCATTTCTGACAGGCCCTTTCATGTTATTTGATGAGCAGTATTTGAACTCTGTCAGTCACTACCTGTATTATTAGGTTAAGAATAGAAACAAATAATTATATTGCCATAAAGGTGTCTCTGCAGGGTTTCTTTAAGAAGCAGATTTCCTGATTAAAGCACCTCCTGGCTTCTTTCATTTCTGAAAGGCTTTAAGCAATCTGAAATGTTGCTTTGATTCAGTCATGATAAGCAAGTACATGCAGAAATACTGCAGTACAGAGCTGCTTTTTATACTGTGGCTTTTTGCAAAGGCTTAAATTACTAAGACTAAATGAGTGTCTTAGAAAAGGAAGAATGCCTCCTGCTTGTCACAGCAACAGTCTTTTCTGCCTGCAGTAGGCAGGACATTGACCTCTACCTGAACAGCCTGAAGTAAGAGGAGTAGCCACTGGAAATTATTTATAACCTGACCAGCTCATTTAGTTTCATCCTCTGAGGCCCTCAGAGTCGAACTGACACAGCAATAATGGCCAGCGAACTTTTGATCCAATTAATTGTTAATGAGAGGTTTGATTAGCAAATAAAGGGCCTATTAGGTTAGCTGATTGTCTTTCTTTCACAATACCAGAGGTCAACATTTTTTTTTTTTTGACTGAAAGAAAAGTACACTGTGTACTCTAGTTGAAGTAATCACATGCTCATAGGTGTTGAGTAAAGTTGATTCAGGAAAACAGTCAGCTTAGACATATGTCTGTAACCATGAGAATGCTTGAGGTTTTCTTCACTTTGTTTATGATTAGATTTTATTTTTTTTTTTTATTTGTTAATTCAACTGCCTTCACCTTTCTGTGCCTGCAAAATATTACATTAGCCCGTCCTTCTCCTTGTCATGCTTTCCTTCAAGCTTCCTTCACAGTTGTCTTTTATTCAGGTATGTTGCCAGAATTCTCAGACAGTTTCAAATTAATTAATTCTTCATATGCATTTAAAATCTCCCAGTGTATATGCAAACACCATTCCAGTGTATGACATTCTGTTCCTGAAAATTTCCCTCTGAGTTGTGACACACTTCTGTAAAATTACAATGACTAAAGAGAAATGCAAGATTAAGGACAAAACTGAACTACAAATGACACCTATGTAAATTAAGAGTATTTTGATCTCAGTGCAGCTATGCTGGATTTATACTAGTATAAATCTGTAAATCTGACATTAACAAATTGATCCCCGGAGAGTAGCTTTTGTTATCTGAACATTTAATCTTCTTTCATATTATCAATAGTGCTTGAAAACAGAATACTGCTCACTGTCTCTTCCTTCCAGCCTCCGTAAGGCATAGAAATCCACAATTAGAAGAACACCAAGTTTGTTGTGAAGCTTTCAGATATTAAAAAATCTGGAGATGTGGTTGTCTGTTTTGCAGAGTGTGATGTAGTCTTTAATTACAAGATCACATTCTGGTTTTCTGTGATTCACTCTCGAGATGGATGGATGTTACCAAAAGCAGCAGCTCCTCAACGATTTTTTCACCCTTGTTCCTTAATAAAGGCTCATGACATGTTTGCGAAGTGTTATCTAAACCTTGCCCACATAAAAGAAACAGTAATTTTGTGATGATGTTTCACGGTGATCACTGTAATACAAAAGTATGAAGCAAACAGTGTTGAAAAAGAAGTTCAGAATAACATAGTGTAGATATTCCTGTTGGTTTCTTGTTTGTTTTGTTGTTCATTTTTTTTTTTTCCTCTTAACAGGAAAAGCTGAGATTTAGAAACATTAATGCTAGAAGTGTAGGGTGACTCTTCAGTCTCAGAGACATATTGGAAGGCTACCCAAACACTGATGGACAGGGATGACTTCGAGCTTTGCTCTGGACTCTGCAGGCTGAGGCTTCAAGCTCTTTCCTGGGTAGCAGAGCTTCACAGGGGATATTCAGACTGATCAGCAAAACATAGCAGCAGGGAGCTGTGAAAAAAACATCCCTTTCTTTGTTGATGGCAGCTTCAGCAGTTTGGTAGTCCATATGTGCTACACCCATGCTCTGATTTTTGTTTGTTCATCTGTGTGTATGCATATTGCCTGCTTTGTATATATATATATGATTGCTGTTCTCTAGCTCTCTATTAACTTAAAGTACAACTCTTACCAGTGTAAAGGTGAGTACCCAGAATCTTTGCAAACAAGAGACCTATAATATGAACAGTATATAATTAGTAACCATCTACAGAAAGTTCATCTGGAGTGACTAGACCAGCCTCATTAAGGACTGGCATCACAAGAGGCAAGGTTTTAGACACTTCTCCAATGCTGCTATAACCACAAAACTTCCTGTAATCTTCGCTGATCCACTAACTGTATCACACAAAGTAGTGTTCAGGTAAAGTTGCTTATGCATGGAGAAGTTGACTTTGCATAGGTTCTGCTTTTGCCTAACTTTTCCAGGTTTCACTTAATTTGGACATAATTCCTAGATCTTTGTAATGAATTAAGACTTAGATCTTATGTCTGTCATTAGCTGAACACTAGAACATTTTAGGCTACTGGACAAATCTCTATCATATACTGTATGACCACTAACTATGACAGCAGTAGCAGGGTTTTGTTTTTTACATAGAGATGTTCTCAGAGGCAAATGAGGCCTGTAGCTTGCCAAGGGCTTTCACAGAACAGTTTTTGACCTTTGAGACATGCTTGAAGGAACTCTGATTCTTTGCCAGTATCTGGTGAAAATCTTCCTTCTCCTCTACCCAGGCCAGCCGAAGCTCTTCAGTCTCTAAATTTCAGAGTTTAGCAATCCTTATGCTCTACTTTACTGTCCTTCCCTGCAGTCCTAATCCTTTGTTTTCATTCGTCATGAGTCTTTCTCTTTGATCAGGCTCCTAGTGCTGGTCAGCCTGGTGACTCTCTGACGATAGATAAAAACTTTGTTTTTCTGACTTTACATGTGAAGCTTTACCCATGCATGTACCTGAAAAAGTATACATGTGCATCTGTAGCTGTAGACATACATCCAATGTTTCAGATTTCTTAAAGCAGTAAATAACTGAAAGTAGCCTTTTATAATGAAAAGTAGTGCAGCCTAGGAAAGTGTTATCAGCTTGTTATATAATAGTCATATTTTCTTAGGGACATGATCTTCCATCTTTATGTATTCTGCATAATATCTCCCTTTGCAGATACCTTCACTGAGTATAGCTAGCAAGCCAAAGGGTACAGCCAACATAGTAGCCTTGCAGTGTGGATGGTAATTAAAAAGAAAATTGCAGAAACTGATTTTATTTCCATTAAAGCTAATGGAAAAATCTCCACCTGATTTGACTGGGTTGGGAAATGCTCTGTAAAAATTAGTTATCACATATAAAGATAGATAATGAAGACATATGTATTAAATTGTATAATATGATTATGGAAATCCATTAGTAGTTGTGCAATAACACAGGAAGAGATAATTGAAAATATCTAATTGGGTCTGAAAGATGCAATTCAAGATGAGCTGTCAATTGAAATGGAGAATCCAAGAAATGGGAAGAGGAAATATGTTCAAAACATCAAGCTTGGAATAATCAGAGATTGTCATCACATGCGAGGTGAGATTGCAAGCAGAGCTTATGAGATCAGTGTGAGAAAGGGAGTAAAGCAGGCAAAGCCATCAAGAGTTGTTGTACTGTGTGTTGACCACTTTCATCTCAAACCGTATGAGAGCTACTTTAAGGAACATTTGGTAAGTATTCTTAGATGGGTAAAACCAGAAGCCTGGAGGACGGTATGTGACTGTGGTGCTTTGAGAGTGTCTTGGAATCCAAACCCCTTCTGAAGTCACATTACCGACACAGTCTTTGCTAATGGCCTTCTGACAAAATCTCTGTCACAGACTTCCCACATTAATCTCTGTGCTTCTGACTTCATTTAATTTCACTTTACATTGAGTTTCTTTCTGGTCTCAATCCTCCTCCTATCCCTTTTTCCTACCCACTGTTCTTTAAAGTACTATACACATCTGGTATTACAGAAAATTAATATGTACCAAGAACAGCACTAATTCAAAAAAGAGAGAATTCCTATTATACAATGGTTTTGCTAACAGTATAAGCAAGAACTGAATGACATAAAAATGTATGTCTGCACTACTAAAAGAAGTGTAGCTAACTCTCTAGCTTTTGATTGACATAATTCCTGGAATCTGCTTGTGGTTATGTATTGTATGGATATGAAACATTAGCACTTTTTTCCATGGAATGGTTTTATTCTTGTTCAAATTAAAGTGAGCAGTATTTTTAACTTTCTATCTCGGGCTTCATGAAAAATGGTGACTGTAAGTAAAAGGATCATTTAAATTCATATTAATTTCATAAGTCAGTGTACTAGATTCATTGCATGAGGTATTATTATAATTTTTTAAACATTAAAACCAAGCAAAAATAATGCAGGAGTATGATATATTCTGTTTAAATTACTGTTTTGTTATTAGAATTTGTTTTGGCTTTTCCCTAGCCATCCTATCGAAGTGATATAATCTCACAATTAAAATGTCTCATTTATTTCCTTGTGTTCCTGATGTTATTGAAATTGGCTGGTGCTAACCTAGCACGGATGCCAAAGCTCTAATAGACTCCAAAGTAACAAAATATTTTGTTCAATTTTACTTTTCAATTTTCATTAGACTAATACAAGAAAACATTTAACCCAAGATCAGGGAATGATCCCATAATGAAACAAATTCAGTGGGTTAATGCAAAGGTGATTTATAGAAATTACTTTTTGGAATATAGATATTAAAAAAAAAAAAAAAAAAAGGAGACAATTTCACTTATAGAACAGAATAAAACCTGATAATGAGTGATTTGTGCTTGGACTGGTTCCAGTAAGTTCACAATCCACTGGAGAGTTTCCAACCTACTGAGAGGATGTATTGAGAAGGTTTATGAAGGTAAATGAAAGATATACTGTGCTGTTTATGAAAAGAGGGGATGGAAGGACTGGTACACTTTTCACCTAGGCATTACAGCGTACGGGGTGTACACACCACAGAATGTTTTTCCTCAGTCTCTCCAAAGCCACAGATGAGTGGATTCATAGACAATTGGAGATTTGATTACATAGATTACAGTGTGAAAATGATATGGTTTGGCTGTTAGCACATGTGGCTAAACACAAGCTATAAGAAAATAGACTCCAGGCTGATACACTGCAGTGAATTTAGCCTCTCAGTAGCCTCTTGACACCTTCATGAAAGGTGGTTATTTGCACTTTCTATGGATGAAACATTCTTCTTCCTGGTTTAACATAATAAAGCACTCCTGACATTACTGTCTGAGGTTGTTAGAAAGATATGAACTATAAAGAGAAGTGATTATTCACAAAGACTAGTCCTCATACTCCTTTTCTGCTAAGCAGAGAAGCATCCCCAAAGGAAACACGAGTTAGGTCCTAAGTTTAGATGTGCAGAAACACTTTGTCGTGTGTGTAGCGTCTGCATAGACTGGTAAGCTTCCCTATGAAGAATAACCCCACTAGGCTAATGCACATCCTTGTGGATGACCTCCAAACTCACTGCACAAAAATACAACCTAACTGCTGAAATGATATTCCAAATGCTTTCAAGGTTTATTTTTTATATTCATAAAAATATGTTTCAGATATTAAAACTTCATGTTGAATGTTATCCAACCCTTTTATTCTTACAAAACATTAGGTCTGTGGACATGCTGCCAGACCCAGAAACTTATAAATACAAAAATGTAACATGCCTGAGAAAAGAATAAACCTCTTTGGATCCTATTTTACTCTCTTCTGTTGCTACCACATGAAGTTCTACATTGTGCAAAACTCTATTCCTCTCCAATTTATTGAATCTGCACTTGATACTCCTGATGTGAGAAGAGATCCATATTCATATTTAT
Source organism: Todiramphus chloris collaris (assembly GCA_025345505.1). Taxonomy (NCBI): domain Eukaryota; kingdom Metazoa; phylum Chordata; class Aves; order Coraciiformes; family Alcedinidae; genus Todiramphus; species Todiramphus chloris. Next base: position 2,511,692 of record JANVCC010000319.1, read on the forward strand.
TTTGCTCTAAATTAGCTACTCGCTTATTGACCCTAAATAGTTATCATCTCAGCTGGAAATATATTAGAGTTCTAGTTGCCAAACAAATATTCAGCAAAAGATGAATAAAAGCATATGGGGAGGAAAAAACCACAAAGTTTTCACTGCCAATATAATGGAAGGCATTCTGGCGGACAGCCATCTGCACCCGCTGAACAGAGGGATCCTGGGATGACATTGATCGATTTAACAGTAGGAAGGTATTAATGATATTCAGCACTGATGGCTGAGCCACTTCACACTCATTTGCATTTCCATTCATCATCTCAGCATTTATCATTATGAGGCGAATGCCAGAACTAATTAAAGTCTGGGCTAACAGGGTGACATGGGAGTCCAGCCGCTACTTATACTGAGGAAATATGGGAAACTTTCCAGCAGGAAGTACACCAACCTTACACCAAACCCAATTAACTTAATTCCTAACTAAACCATTTGAGGGTCCTTCATTTGAATAAACTAAAAAGCTGGGATTGAAGTTACACTATCTTTTTTTTTTTTTTCCTCCTTGTGTTCTAGTGATTTCATGACTCAATAATGCTGTCTTATGTGGACATTTGGGAAATTTCCTTAATGTGATCCCACTTCTCCACTGTCTCCTCCCAATCTTGTCATAGCAAGCATAGATACAATTTCAAATTCTGCTATAAAAGTTAAATTTTAAATATAAATTCTAACATAATTTGATCCTGAAGGGACCTAAAAAGTGTTATGACTATGTCAATCTCCACTTAGGCCTCTGGCACCTTGAGGCTCCTTTAAAATTCCCAGGCAGTAATAACAACTGTGATAAGAGAAAGGTGTAGTAGTACAGGAAAGTATAGAAAAGCTTTGCAAGTGAATTACTTCTACATTTTCAAATTTTTTGCAAGCTTTGTCTACAAGTAGTAAGCAATCTTTTAAAAAGTAGATTTTAATAAACATTAACCTTCCTAATGGTTCCAATGGCTGTTTTATATTTTAAAGCAATATTTTATTTTTATTTCTACAAATGTAAAGAGACGTTTGATCTAGGCTCTGGGTAACATGGCATTATTTCATTGCCCAAGGAATTTCTCTCCCTTAGTAAAATAAATAGATACCACCAGGTGAAATATCTAGTTCCCATGTCCACAGTGAAATCTGCAATTTTCTGTCTGACACACAATTAGAAGAAAATATGGCTTTTATAATCTCCAATAATGGCTTTAACGGTTTTAAACAAGATGCAACATCTTTAGCTGTCTAGTGACATCCCTCCACACATATCCACAGATATGAGAAAAGCCAGGACTTCTGTGGGACATTGGATCTCTCCAATGTTGGTTCACAATAGTTGAGAGAGTCATAAATTAAAATCAAATCTTCACAAGTGCCTTTCAAACTTAGTGGGAGAAATAGTGACAGTGTAGTCTTGGTGTGAAGCTGCTTTTAAAAGGAAAGTCAGCCTTTGCTCATTTCGAGTTTTTAGTGATTCCATTGCATAACTCCAGCTGGAATGAATATAAGTTAGACAGGTATGGATGAACTGGTCAGACTTTTTTTGCCAGGCATTGATGAAAAATATAGGCATTTTTGTAAAGCATAATGAAGAGATGCAGCAGGTAATCTTCATTTTCCTTTCATGCTGGCCAATTTTAATTCAGCTCTCCCTTGTGGTAACAGCTTTATCCTCTTCCTGATATATATTTCTGACCCATTCACATGGCCAGGCAGTGTGTAGCCTGTAAAAAAGATCAATGAACAATGAAGGGTTAGATTATATTGACTTAATGTTGATTAGTTTACACTGGGTTGTCTGCTGCAAAAGATGTCAGAGCTTTTGTAGTTCATTAGCTCCCATCAATTGAACACTGGCTTAAATTAGTACATGAGACTCTTCCTTTCTGTAATGCAATTTCAACGTGCATTTCATGCTTAGCTTTCCTATCTGTACTTCCACATGATAGCTGTTACAACATTTTTCTCCATGAGAGAAAAGAAAAAGAAACAGACTAGAAAAAATCAGAGTTCTTATTAGGTGAGTTCCTCATCATTTCACCTACGGAAGTTATCCCACTTATTATGATCAGTATGATCTCTGAAGCCAGTTATATCGGAAGTGTTATTCAACTGCAACATGTCTTGTAATCACTTAAGGAACTGGCAGCTTACAATTAAAAAACAAGTATGACTTCACCAGATGCACTTACTGACAAAAAATCTTTTACAGCTTTTGGAATTTATGATCACAAATTTGAACACATTCAGATTTTATAAAAATGTTTCTTGTTATGAAAAAAGTGTCAGAAATTTGGTTCTAAAACAGGTCTAATAGCTCCAGTAACAGGACTTTATTATATTTGACGAAGGAGAAAGAGCACAGATTTATTCCAGAAATATAGAATGGCTGGGGTGGGAGAGGACCTCTGGAGATCATCTGGTCCAACCTTGCTCAAGCAGGCCCACCTTCAGCCCATTGTCCAGGACCATGTCCAGGTAGCTTTTGAATATCTCTAAGGGTGGAGACTCCAGAAAGTCCTATGGTACCCTGTGCCAGTGCTCAGTACCCCTTACTGTACAAAACTGTTTCCTTGTGTTAAGAAGTAAAGAGGACAGAACAAGAACATGTTTTTATACTTAATTCTACTCCCTTTTGTATATCTTCTGTATCTTTGCTACATATTGGCCAGTCTTCCAGCTGTGCTCTGTGTCAGGCTGATTCCACCACTAATACCAAGGACTCTAAAATATGTTAGAAAAGGATAGAGGTTACTGCCAGAAATACAAGATGCATATTGCACAAAACTGATTTTGGCATGCTTGATCCAAATAAAAGAGTTGGCAGAGGAACAACTGCTGAAAAAGAGGCCTGTAGAAGCTGAAATATGGCAAAGATTAAAGTTTGCACTTGAAAGTAGAGCCGTTCATAAGATATTTCAAACTTTATATATATATATATAGGTCTGATTCATAGCTAGAATGTCATTAATTCTCCATTTTCAGAAAATAATTTTAGGCTGCTTGGATCATCTATGTGAAAATATTGCTGACATCTTTTGATTTGCGTTTTTATTGAATATTTTGATTTCAACAGAATTTAGTTTCACTGTGGAGCCCCTCCCCTCCTGCCTTTTATTTCTTCTAAAATGTCAAAATCCTAACTGACAAGGATAAAAGGAAGACTATTTATGTTACTACACCTCTGTTGATTTTGAGAATTATTCTCAAGAATTACTTCCAAATCTCCATTCTCTGCAGTAATTATTTGTACTTTAGAAAATCTTAATGTTCCTTCCAAATGAGATCTCATTGAATTTCATAACATGTAGAATTGTAGGTTCCATCAGTTGACTCTGAACAACAAATATCACCATGTGCTTTATCCTTGGAGAGATTGTGTGATTTTTGGCAAAAAACTAGGAAGAAAGCAGTGCAAAAATGAATTGTAATCAGGAAAAAATTCTTTCTGTAGAAAATGTTAGGAAAGATACAGAAAAATCTGGAATGATCGTAATAAGATATCTGTTAAATGTTCTTTTCCCCTCTAATGATTTGATCTAGTCAAGACACATGTTCACTTTCAAAGTTATTGGATTAGGAAAATTCTTATCCTATGCACCTGCATCACCTCATCATCATTCTTCTTGTTCTGTTCCCCTCTGTTCTTCTGACTGTTAACTCAAGCACTCATTCATGATAAAACTGCATGTGTATACTACTAAGGGAGGAGTTCTTTCTTACTATTTTTCAGACAGATGCATTGAGTAAGATGATGCACCATGAATTCTGTGCATCCTGAATATGATATATATAATAGTTATAGGTAAAATTGATCCTTATTCTGATCCTGTGTGTGAAAAAGCAGTGAAGAACTATAATTTAGACATTTAAATTAAACTTGGGGGGGGGGGGGGGCGGAATACTAACCCAGGATATCATGGATATCAGTCTGAAAAGCTAGTTACAACGTTTGAAATTAAGATTAAACTTTGAAGAAAGTAGGATTTTTATCATCTTTTAACAGAAATGATTACTGTTAACACTCTTTTAATACAAGCTTCACTAGGCAGTAAAGGTGCAATTTTTTGATGATTGATGTTTCTTGTAAACCACCTTGAGGGGTATTGCCATCAAATGTCCAGTAAGCAGCTGGCACAATCAGAATAAAAGTGGTGGACAGTCTGATACTAGCTATATCTGTGGCTGCTGTACACAGTTATATTCCACCTGAAAGAACTGAAAGAAAAGTAAGGAAGTACAAACTGTAGAATCACATCATTTAATCTCAAGCATACACTGTCTTGTCTCCTAGAAAAGCATAACGCTTATGTTAGTAGGTTAATTATGAGCTATAATTTTTGGAGCGAGTATTTTAAACCTCAAGTCACATGTTGGTTTTTTTTAGTTACTTTATTGTTACATGCAGCTATAGGAAATAGAAGTATAGATAAATACATTATTATAGATAATGCAATGCAACTTTTCTAAAAAATATATTACATTATCATACTGGTTTCATTTGCATACTTATAATTACCTTATTAACCAATGAAATGTAATAAAAAAAGTTTATTTTATTTAAGGAGTCTTTTATACAACACAGTCTAAATAAGCCTTTTTGTGTCTTTCTAAAATTAAACTCGTAGAGAAGAGGACTTTAAAAAGTTTGAGAATTGTAAGGGGATTTTTAGGTTAGTCATGAAAATAATCAAACATACAAGCACACCTGAACTTGTTTCTTCTTTAAGCCACAGAGATTATTCATGAAGTGAATTTTTGTAGATGTTTTCAGGATCTGGCCATTTAACAGGTTTCCATGGAGAAGTAATCAGAACTGTTCTGTATGACTATATTTATTATTCATGGTCCTATTCTAGCAGTAAAATAGCTAATAAAACAATCTTAGAGAAAGAAACACTGCAGCAAGCATTCTGTGACTCTCTTGTAATGCCTAAAGACTTCAGATTCACCTGTGAAAGACTCTATTCTTCATTGTGTTTATGATTATGTATTTTACAGGAATACATAATAAGGATTATTTTTTATCTTATTTTCATGATCTTTTATAGATAATAAAGAGCATCACATAAATACGAAAAATATGACTTCTGGAAAGGGCAAATACAATCCAACCCCATTAAAAGTATTGCAATCATTACCATTGTAAAATTGAACTAAACAGATTGGCTGATAAGTGGTATGTCTTCTCAAGGTATGAATCTGAAAACAATCCTAGAAGCTACTTCATACAAGTGTTTGTCCAGTCATTAATGTTAGCAAGCCAAGGGAATAATTAAAAAGAGCAAAGTGAGTCCCTTGGATTAAAAAAAAAAAAAGAGAGAGAGAAAGAGAGAGAGAGAAAGAGAGAGA
>JANVCC010000319.1:2517161-2691877 GCA_025345505.1 Todiramphus chloris collaris
AGAGAGAGAGAGAAAGAGAGAGAGAGAGAGAGAAAGAGAGAGAGAAAGAGAGAAAGAAAGAAAGAGAGAAAGAGAGAAAGAAAGAGAGAGAGAAAGAGAGAAAGAAAGAAAGAAAGAAAGAAAGAAAGAAAGAAAGAAAGAAAGAAAGAAAGAAAGAAAGAAAGAAAGAAAGAAAGAAAGAAAGAGAAAGAAAAGAAACAACTTTAAATAACTCGTTTTCCCTGGCTCCTTTTTGTGATAAGGGAATAGTTCTGTGAACACTGTCAGCCTTATGCCATATGTTCCAGGAAACTAGGGACCCTTGAAGAAGAAGAGGCTTTTAAATTATTGATCAATGATTAGCAAATGCAATCGAAATTGTAGACTTGATGTTGTGCAAGGATTCATAATTTATGAGTGGACAAAATAGTAGGTAGCAGAGGTAGTGGTAGGTGATTTCAGCCCCCATATTGATTACTTAGAACAACAGGAGGTAAGTGTAGTGTGACAGACAGAACAAAAACTGACAGCTCACTGCCTGTCCATCACTACAGACCGAGCACTAGGGGAATAAAGCTTACTGTAGAAGCAAATACATTTCTATTGTGTGTCTTTGATCATTATGCTGTTCCACTAGACCAAAGGACATATTTGTTTATAATTTATGTATTCTCTTACTATAAAAGATTGATGGCATCCTGTTAAATCCAGTAGTATCTAAGTATCCAGACAGTTTGTACCTGTAACAGTTTGAGAAGCAATATTGTGAAACATTTGCATAGTCCATCAACAAAGGTAACAAAATGGGTACAGAAAGAAGACATGGTGTGTCCAGCACCAGACTAAAAGTCAGCTCTTTTTTCCATCCTTTACTGCCATCTGCCAACTCTTTTTGGGCTACTGGAATTCTTTCTTAGAGATCAGCCCTTGAGAACACTAACTCAGAAACAGACCCCTCCCATCAAGAAAAAAAGAGCTTCCACCTGTAATTTCATGGGTTGACAAAAGAGTAGTAAGCAGGGGTGGGTAGCCATCTAGTCTCCAGGTCACAACTGGATGATCATTTCTGTATCTGTGTAAGCAATCTCTGTGCATATCAGGAGTGGTAGACTTTACTGTTCTTGAACCCCTGAAAGCAGTCTGAGACTGCACTAAGTGATTTGGTGACTTTAGTGACACTGGGGGGGTTCTGGGACTTTTTGCTGGCAAGTGATAGTCCGTTTGGTTGGAATTGCGCTGCTACAGAACTAATGCAAAGGCTCATGGCTTGCTGGTGGTCCTTCGCTGCATCACAAGAGGGAGATGTGCAAGCATGTGTGTGTTTGAACAAATATTCTTTCTTCTGTCCTCACTATAAGTCAGCATGATCCCAAAATTACTCAACAGTCTCACTGAATAAAAATGACACTAAAATAAAAAAGAGAAAAAGTAAGGACTGGCTCAAAGATGCAGCCTTGTGACTTTGAGGCCAACTATATTTGGAGTTAAATTTGGAGCATGCAGTGCTGTAATTGTCCTTCATAACAGGATTTGAACAAGGCAAGCAAAGAACAGCAGAAGTTCCCAGCATTAAGAAAGAAGCTGAAGAAAAAAAGATGTCTGTGAAGAACAGGGATGTGGATACAATACAAAGATGACTGACCACCAACAGAAGCATATGTATGAAACATGATATTGTGAGTGGGCTGGTCAAGTCACAGAAAACTAAAGGATAATTCAAGGAAAGTTGAGTGTTGATGTATGTAAAGACAATATTTGCCAACAGTTCATCTTAAGATTTGCAGTGACCTGGTGACATTTAAAATTTAATTTTGTACATGGTCTCTGAAGAAAGATTTTGAGAAAAATGAGCCCTACTTCTCAGCTGGAGTAAATCAAGTCAGGGAACAAGGGTTCGTCTAAATATATAATTTACCTTATGAATTACCTTCAAATACCATGAAAGTTTGATGCATTTATTGTAAACAGCACCACATAGTTAACCTCTTAGTCCAAATCATTGTTGGGGTAATGACCACCAAAAATGGGCACTGTACAAGAGAAACCACCTGGTTCTGTTGGCAAATACTAGTGCCTTTGATTTTCAACTGCAGGAGGAGCTAGACAAGATGGACAGAATGAGCAGATTACTCAAGCAGCAAAGGTTACCCTGGAAAGGCATTAGAAAAGAAAAGACATATCTGTCCCTGCATGATCATGAGAAAAGTTCTAGCAGGAAAGATACATTCCCTGAACCTAACAGATGCATTTTTTACAGCAGCTAGAAGAACAATATCCTCCTGCTTCACTGCATCTAGGAGATCTTTTGAAATTCCATTTTGTTTTGATGATGCACAGCTGGTGACACAGCTAATGCTTTTTGGAAGATGGAGCTTTCACTGCTTTTGTCAGTCTTCATCACACATCTCCCAAGTAAAAGCTAGTATTAGAGGAGTCTAAGACTGCAGCTTTAGATGAGTACAAATTTATATGGAATAAATTTTTAAGAAGAATTCCTTTTTAAAAATAAAAATAGAATAAATTTTATAAAAATAGCATACATTTTTAAGATAACTGAGATTTCTTTCTTAAATTGTATGTCATGTTAATCTTACAGGTGTGATCCAGGGTTGAAAATGATCAAGAAAAGTAGAAGATGGCAATAAAATGAATGTATCAGAAAATCTGTTAGAGTGGGCATGATTCCTTTATTATAAGGTTCTACTACAAATCACAATTTTACACGTAAAATCTTCCTACTTAAAGTGTAAATCTATACTTTGCCTAGAATGGCCTTGCTTTTACAGGAGAAAGAGTCTGCATATAAGTTAAAGATGCATGAAATGTTGCTTTTTCTTTATTTATAAAGAAAAGCAAATAAGAAAGTTTGTCCTTTGTAAGTCATGATATGATATGCTTAATGCCTTCATAGCTTCTTGTTTGATGAGTGGTGCATTCATCCCAAACTCATGTTATTTAAATCCTATAGAACCACACAACATCATGCATTGTACTGTTTTTTATTCTATGTGTCGTGGCACTAACAGTGATGCTGCACCAGGATTTCTGTATCTTTATACATGTAATTTGTCACTGTTAATATCGGGAGTGGAGAGATGCAGCAACACAGAAATTCAGCAAGAGAAGGCAAAAGAAGCAACTTTATTAATTTATAACCCTGTTTTATATACCCTTGCCCCATAGGGTGATTGGTCAGTGGTCACCCATCTCCTAGGGTGATTGGCTAAAGTCCTGCAACACCCATTTAAAAATATTTTTCCAATATACCATAAACAGAACTTAACAAAACACCAGTGTTAGTCTAGCTTACAAAAACCATCCTACTGTTTTTCATAACATGCATGAGAAAGGCAGGACTCTCACCGAATATTGTGAGAACCTGAGAAAATCCCTCTGCTAGCAGCTTTTCAGCATCCATAGTAATTAACTTCCCTATAAGGTATATTGCATGAGTTTGGCAGTTGATTCAAAATAGTTATTATCTGTAGAGTGAATGAGTTTTCATGTTTTTATTGGGTTTTGTTTTTCCAGGTGAAACTGAGAACAAACAAAACAAAGTATCACAAGAATAATCTGAGATGATTTATAATTATTTCTGATAGACACTGGATACCTGGAGTTGTGTGAAATTCCTTCTGCCTCTCCTCTTGGCTGATTCTAGTCTGCCCACCAGCTGTAGTGTCACCTGGTCTCTTGCCTCTTATATTTTTCCATGCTCTTTTATGTGCTGATGGTGATTTTCTCCCTTTATTGAGTCTGCAAGTGCTGCTTCAGGTACCTGTACAATTTCCCCAAAAAGCTGGGATAAAATGCTCTAAAGCATGACAGCAGTTGTTTTACATTGTGCTAGTCACTGAAGAAAGCACTACAGTCAATGAGAAGTTTACAGTCATTCTGATGATAAGTGATTTTTTTTTAAATCAGTCTTACAAGAGTAAATGAGTAAAGAACATAGAATTAAGAACAAGTAAATGTAATAGTAATACCTTTCAAAAATTAATAGACAGGTAAAGCTCAATTAACATCTACATTTTGTAAGATTATTAGATTTGAGGGATGAATTACAAGAAAAAAAATCTTCATAATATCAGCCTTTAATCTTTTTCTCCCCTCTCATTCTGGAGTATCTATGAGAAGATCAGCTTCTTTGTATGTTTATAAGCTATTTAAAAATAGTAATGAAACTTCTAATTTATGAGATAAGTGAAAGTAATTCTTTATGCCTGCTTAACATTCCATATTCATTCCTTGGAAGGGATTAGGGACTGTGATTGGTTAAATGGTACTTCTGCATGTCACATGATAGAGTCTTATAGATGAGCACGTTACTGCATCTGCTTCCTGATTTACTGAGTGAAAAGCACGTATAACAGAAATGCCAGTATAAGTGAGTGTGAACCTTCTGTAGTATGGCTAGGAGAACACATAACCGTGACATTTGCTTTTTGCAGTTATGTGTGTATGTGTTGAGTAAAAACCGAATGGAAAGGAACCATTAGAACTGGAAGACTAAATTCCTTTCTGCAGAAGTTGTGTAAACCTTAATGCTTTGCTCAATTTTCATTGGGAATTGGGGATTGAGAGAGGAGAAAAAGTTGTGGACGTGCAGCAAGGAGGGGTGAAAGTATAGAGACACATTTTTTCTACTAAAAGGGCACCTCATCCTGGCTGCAGTAATATAGACTGTGATACCAAAAAAATCTTAGAAGAAGTGATCATCCTTGTTTAAAGGCATGTCTATATAATAGGTGTCTGGTTCTGTTCTTCAATTTAATATTTTACCACTAAATTACTATCAATAGGGGAAGAGGCAGCTTACATTTATTTGTTTTTCTTGCACATCTTTAAACTACATCACAATATGATGTCATGTTGACACTCAGAGAAGAAGTATTCACAAAGGTTTTACTTCACTGAAAATTGTACTTTGTTATTTCTAGAAGTGTTCTGATCTTCTAAAATAAGTTGAATGAAAGTACTCATTTTGAAATAGTTTGTTATTTTGGACAAAACCTGTAATCTTTACTGCAGTCTTTACTGTGTTCATAAGAGAAGGACAATAGTGCAGAACAAAATAGGACCTGTTGGAAATAAAAAATATGGCAAAAGGAAGAACCATTAGTTGGAGATAAGACTCTCCTTATTTGAAGGAAGTTTTCCAGGGTAATGAATATTAAAAAATTATACTTTTGTTGAAATAAAGTGATTTCAGCCCTTGTGAGGTTGGGCACTAGCCCAGGTGATGTGCTTAGATACCACATGCCATGACCATGTATTTTAAGGTTTCTTGAGAGTAGTTAGACTTTCACACTCCCTTATGTTGACTCTTGAACATCCTTCCTCGCCAATACCCTTTGTTTTTCAGTATAGAAGTGGACCTTTTCTTTGAAGTGCCTGTGCTGAGATGCTCACGTGTATATTAGAGTGCAGGTTTAGCTCTTAATAACTCTTGAGCCAGAAACAAATACAGAGACTGCTAAAACATATTACACCACCCCTATCACCCCAAATCCTTATATTTTAAGAGTGAGGAATAAATAACCCTGCTGGAGCATGGCTTTAAATAGTCTTTATTTCTTTTCATTAGGAGGGCTAAATCCTCATCTTTTAAACAAGCAAGATTCTAAACCCAAACACTTGAGAAGCTTCCCATTATTGCTGTGGTTGCTTTGAGAGAGGGACTTTATATAAACCACCTTCTCTTTGCAGAATTAAAGAAACAAACATTTTCTATTTTTCTTATTCATTACAATAAGAGTAATCGAAAAAGTTGAATAAAAAGGCAAGATGTAGAGAAAAAAAAGGAATAAGTACTGAAAAGTAGTTGTTCAAAGACACTTATGCATGATTCATTAACTGAGCTGTAAAAAAAAAAAAAAAAAAAAAAAAAAAAAAAAAAAAAACAAAAAAAACCCACACAAACCCAAAATAAATTGTTAGCATACTCCAAAATCTTGCATGGCAAACTTTCCTTTCCTTTTCCTTCCTCGTTAACAATGCTGATCTCTCTTTTCCACTGGGGATGAAAACAGGCATGACCCTCCCTGGGGTAATTTTAACTAAAGGCCACCACTTGAGAATTTGCTTAATAATCTCAGTCTCAAGTCCTTCAGCCAGAGCCAGTCACCTTGTAATGAGTATTTGCTTCACAATAATCTCCCTTTTCCCAAAAAATAGTATAAATGGAATTACAACACAATTGCTTCCTTTTATCTGATGAATGTGAAGCAGCAATATTGTGTTAGCGGGCTTTTTTGGAAGATATATTGGACTTTAATAAAATTTGATCAATGCATTTAAGTCAAATTGAATTATATGTAAGTGGATAGGGTTGACATATGTTTCAATATCTGCGAGTGATACATTATTCTCCAGTGAGCATAAAATTTAATGAAATATAAATACCCATTAATCCTCATGTTTCAACCAATCAGTCACCGTTGCTCCTGCCTGCTGTTAGCAGAAGCAGGCCCAGAAAGTCATCTGTTTTATCTAAGCAGGAGCTCTAAACTGGAAAGACATCAGAAGGCTTGGGAAAGTGAGAAGGCACAGAATAGGGAAAAACGTGCCAGCACTTTTGTTCTCCATGCTCTCTAAAATGAAACAATGTAGTGCTCAACTCTATCTTTTAATTGAAAAATAAAGAAGAAAATACTAAACATTACCTTTGAAACTGGAATTATGTGAGGAAACATATTCAGAAGGGTTTTTGAATTTTATTATTTTTGTTTAATAAAAGCACAACACATTCCTTCATTCCTTTTTTGATAGGTGACTCATTATGGTGTCTTCTGCATCTTTTGCAAAGCTAATGTGTGAGAGAAAGAAATGCAACACACCAAGAACACCTTCCCCTGGATTATCTCTAATACTAGAAATCCAATCAAATTGAACTTTGAAAACGGTACTACAGAAAGCACAAGATAATATGCTGTAGTCTAATTTCTAAACAACAAATGGATCTGACACTAAAATTCCAAATTTTATAGAATGTTTTCACTTTATACAGTATAGTTCAAAAGAGCTTATAACTCCATAGTATCAAGACTTAAACAGAGTGGTGCTAAACTGTAACAACTCAGTATTAAAAAAAAATCACATGGGCTTAAGTCTGACTTTCCAGCCTACAGCTAATGGTAAGAAAGCACAATTTCCTGAATTGCTTTTAATTTTCTCTCACTATAACTTCGTGATTGAAATCAGAAAACTGAAATAAACAAGCATACATACATAATTTTGGTATAAGAACCAAACCAATGTTTCTTCAGAAAGTTCATCTACTTGAATTGACAAAATTACATATACAACGAGTTTCAGAGTGACCAGTTTAATTTGAGGACTGTGTGTCTATCTGTAAACCCAGCTGCAAAGCCAGCCAATGAGTTCTTTGACAAAGAGAACACCCACATTTGGGCTCCCATATCTGCTTTGAGGCAAACGCTCAGGAGAATGCTCTGACCACCAGTTATAAGATACCCAGGTGCAGGTCTCTCCTGGACTGCTCCAGTTCAACAGTTGATGAATTGAACCCTCATTGAGACTTAGCAAGAATTAAGAAAGATTTTGCTCTGTGTCAAGTATATGAGGACAAGAAAGCAGACAGCAACAAGCATCTGTTACATAGGGATATTTTCCTGTAACATAGGAGGATATGGCCTCCTACACCATAGACTGTATGCCCCATTATGAGGGAGGGGCACTACACTTCTTTTCTCAGGTTGCTGAAGGTGATTTGAATGGTATGTTTTCAGAACTCTGACTTCTGCTTTTTCAAAGAACAAGTGAACAAAGTGAATCAAATATTCTGATCAAAAAGATGTTGGCCATTTATAAATTGAAGGCTTGTATCTCAGAGTTGATGAGTTTCATTTTAGCAAGGACGTAGGACATTACTATAAGAAAAGAACTTCTTTAGGAAGAAACTACACCACAGAATTTGCCCATATTTGGACAAGTGTATGGTGTTCTAATGAATAACATTCTCAGTAGTATGTCATCCTCATTTTTATTATTGATAGCAATTTAGGTTTTACTATTGCATTATATATTTCACCTGAAAAGAGCTTGACTTATAGAGAGAGATATGGTGTATTATAGCTTTTTATTACTTTTGTGATCAATGTTAAGGTATCTTCTATTCAGATATTTCTATCATCCAGAGATCAGAATGCCTAGGTCATTTCCCCTTCCTCCTGCTTTGAAAGCCTGCATGTGACTGAAAAAAGTTGTGCAGTGCTGTGTAGGAAGGTTCCTGACACAGAGAATTCTCAAAATGTCTTTGGAACTGTGATGTTCTTCTAGAAAACCATTCATAGAATCATAGAATTGTCAGGGTTGGAAGGGACCTTAAAGATCATCTAGTTCCAACTCCCCTGCCATGGGCAGGGACCCCTCCCACTAGAGCACGGTGCTCACAGCCCCATCCATCCTGGACTTAAACACTTCCAAGGATGGGGCTTCCACCACCTCTCTGAGCAACCTGTGCCAGTGTCTCATCACCCTCATGGGGAAGAAATTCTTCCTAATGTCTAACCTGAATCTACCTATCTCTAGTTTTAATCCATTCCCTCCAGTCCTATCACTGCCCCACAGCCTAAAAAGTCCCTCCCCAGCTTTCTTGTAGCCCCCTTCAGATACTGGAAGGCCACAATAAACTCTCCCCAGAGCCTTCTCTTCTCCAGACTGAACAGCCCCAACTCTTTCAGTCTGTCCCCATAGGAGAGGTGCTCCAGCCTCTCACCTCAGAGGTGATCATCCTCATGGCCCTTCTCTGGACACGTTCCAGCACATCCATAGCTTTCCTGTAATAGGGGCTCCAGAACTGGAAGCAGTACTCCAGGTGAAGTCCCATGAGAGTGGAGTGGAGTAGAGTAAAGGGGGAGAATCACTTCCCTTGACCTGCTGGCCACGCTTCTCTTGATGCAGCCCAGGATACAATTGGCCCTCTGGGCTGTGAGAGCACACTGATGGCTCATGTTGAGCTTCTCATCCACCAGTACTCCCAGGTCCTTTTCTTAACAGCTGTTCTCAAGACGCTTGAAGAATTAATTTGCCATCTTGCTATAATGTGTTGCCTGCATATGATCTATGACAGGGATGCAAAAAGTGAAACATGGCAATACTAAAAGGTGTCAAAGATTTAAGTAGATAACAACTTGGCATTTCTAGTTTGCCCTCTCATCTGAGGTATATGTACCACGGGAGTAAGAGTATCTTTTATAGCATAGAGAGGAGGAATATGTTGCACATTCTGATGCTAGATGATTTTGATGGGTCACCATGACAATAAGTAATTTTAAGTGGAAAGTTTTGGGTGTTCAAATTTTGGTACCTGAAGTGGAACGTCCTAGTATGCCCTAGTACTTGAATGACTGATATTTTCAGTGACCTGGTTGTTTCAGAACCTACTCACCACCCAAAATCTGAAGTACAAGGAATGTCTGACACTAGTTTGCATAATATTGCATGAGTTAGTGCTTAGGAAAACAAGACAAAAGACTGATTGTCTACTACAGAGACCCAAAAGGAGTGATTAAATGTATTTCTTGTCAAGTTTGTAGACCTTTCACTTCAGTTTTTTGCATTCTACAGATACAGATAACAAGTGCCAGACAGGGGGCAAGATACAGTCCCAAGACAGTTGTTTTCAGAAGGATATAGACAAATAATGTAGACTGAGGCTGACATTTTTCAAGTGAATATGTTTCAACCTGTAGCTAATCCAGCTATAGAATAGCTATAAGGATAGCCAAGGACAAGTCAGCTCTTTTGGAAATCCTCTGTCTCTTCCAGTACTAGATGGCTATAAGCTGAGGCCTAGAGCTGGTAAGTTTTTCCAGACTCCCTAATGGCTTTGCATGGCCTTGAGCACTGGGTGCCCAGTTCAGCACAGCACAGCTTCAAACACAGATGTGCCACAAAGCAACCACCTGGCCATATTTGTCATTGTCCTTCTTTTCCCATGCCTGTGAAACTGCACCTGACTGTAAGGTGCCTGAGCTGTGCAGGTTACATTTGATAATGAACTCAATGAACTATCCTCAGAGCAATCTAGGCAATTTTGGGGTACCATTGCAAAGGTTCTGTGATTTTGGTAGACCCTTGATATGTCCATTTGTTTATCAGTTTGTGTTGATAATAAATCAAGGCCTTAGGGGAGGAGAAGAAGATGTGGAGGCTTATTATTATTCCTTTTAAACATTCACCATCTTGAGGTACAAAATTGCAAAAGATAACCTGGATATAATTGTCACGGAGAGAATACTCTGGATAATACAAAACACATTGCTGGGATGAATGCTGACATTTGATTAATGTTAGTCCTTTCATTTCTGTGCCAGAGATCACAAGAACCCTATACAAAGTGTTTGCCACTGACTGTAGTGTAATTGTTAATATGTACTTTCTGATATGTCAGTGAAATAGTTCAGCTATCTATGAAATTCTGTGTTTTAGAGGTTTCATTTTAGTTCTCAGTCTGTTTTATATGAAAGTTGTGCTGTCATTTATGCAGTGTGAAATGTGTATGAACAGAAGTTAGTCTAATGACAATGCTTTATAGTAAAAAAGCATAAGTATAGAGGTTAAAAAGCTGTTTTAAGATGTGGTCTGCTTAACTGCAAAGCATGATATAGTTAAAACTAGTGCCATTTTAGCTTTAGCTTAGAAGCCTCACTTTGATAAGTGTTAAAGACCATTATACAATCAGCTTTCTTTTAAAAAAAGCCTCTTTCACATACTGCAAAAAAGCGCTTGAAATGCCACTAGATTTTACTCTATAAAGGGTAAAAAATGCATGTCAAAATATTTAGAGACATGTAAATATGAGGATAATTTTAATGAGCAGCAAAACTTTTTAAGCAAGGCAATGGTCAGCAAAGAGGTTTGAAAAGGGAATTTTTAACATACTGAGGAAGTAAAAGACAGTAAAGAAAAATAAAGTTACCATTGTAGACCAGATCAACCACTGCTGAAGACAGTAAGTTTTTTTTTTTTACTGTTATGAAGCCACTTTAAATCAGAGTAAAGGAAATAAAATATGCACAAAACAGAATCCTTATAGGAATAATGTTGCTAATTATAGACAATTTCTGAAAGTAATATTAAGGGAACTTTTAAGACAAGACGTGAGGTGGAAGATTGCTGTGTTAAAAAATTCCTCTGAGCTGGACCTGGATTCAGAAGGTGTTTTCATTTGAACAAGTCTTTATTCATGAGCTGACTGTCCTCCTACTATATGCTAGAAGATGTAGAGTTCATCTTTCATGATGTGTTTTTACATTTGCTTGAAATATATCTCTGTTGACAGCATGCCAGTGATAGAACTCATAGTAATGAATGATTACATTATGGTAGACATGTGGTATAGCTCACTCCACCAGTGACCTAACTGTGTTATCAGGGTAACAATAGCCAAGCTTTTGTAGGCAGTTCCCACACAGTTGACTGACTTACTGGCCCAGTGGATTTTCTCTTTCTACGGATTCATAGTTGTAAACTACAGGCTGTATTCTAAATTAAATTGCAAGATAAATAGACATCAATGGATAAACTGTCAGCTGCAATAGGACACAAATGGAAGGTCAAGGAGAAACACATTACAAACTCTGAACATGTAGTCACTTGTTTACACAGTGTGGCAAACCTTAGAAGTGACTTTAATTTTGGGCAGATGGTTAAAACATGACAGGTTTATGTCATTCCAAACATATAGAAAATATATTTCTTACGATCTGTTCACAGCTATAATCACTATTTTTTTTTACAGAAAACATGAGTATCACCACTACTTCAACCACTGTTAAAATAAACTCAGGGTTGTCACTTTATGGACTTTTTAACAGCACATTGCTCTGTTTGCTCAGGTCTTGGGGGAATGCACCCGATGGGTGAGGCCACTGCCCTGGCTGCACTAGCATCACCTCAGCTCCTGGCTCATTCCCTCATGGAAGAAGGTTGCTCCCAATCCTCTTGCTCAGTGTTGATTTGTTTGAATCAAATATGAATTGTCACATCTATATGTGACAATTCATATTTTTATATTTGTAAAGTAACCCTAACAACCAGAATTCTGGACTCTCTAGTGTTTAGGGTACTTGCTATGAAAGAAAGTAAATTTCACAGCTCTAGACTCACTCCAGGAAAGCAGTACTTGAAGCTTTGGATATGGATGAGATGTAGATTATATGGTGGGATGGAGATAAGACCTTGGTGCTCTTCAGTGTTTGTTTGTTTGTTTGTTTGTTGTCCACAAACAAGCAAAGGTGCTGAGTTCTATTAGTTGAACCTAATTATTTTTCTATCCTGAAACTTCAGTAGAGCATAAAAGCTTTCTTGCTCAAACTGGAGTCTTAAATTACCTTAGCCTTGAAATGATGGGTGTGACAATACCTAATTAATTTTAAAAATCAGTGCCTGTATACTGCCTCTATAGATACTAATCATACATTGCAAAATTGTAAGCCTGCATTTTCTTCTATAGTGGAGATAGTTCAGACTCAGCTAGTTGAAAAGAGACTGAGGGTTTTGTTTTCTCTCATACAAGCTGATGGGAAGCATTTAACAATGAACTTTACCCACCAAGGGCTGGAAATAATTTCTTTCCCAAGTAAGACATGAAAAGTGAGGTCACCATTAAGTTTAGGATACAAGAATTGTCTTGTTGATCACCCAGTATTGGGAACTTCTGTACGTATTTTGATTTATTATAAAAAAGACCTAGACTATAGCCACAGGCTATGCAAATACACCTGTCTTCAATCCCCAGTCCTGTTTTCCCATCCTTTCTTAGATCCCCAGGCTAGTATCTTGATGAGTTTCTTCTGAAATGGACAAGCGTAGTTAGAGCTGGAACAGTCCTTTTAAAAATTAAATAAAGGTTGGTTTAAGTTGATATGCATTACTAATGTTAAAGGAAAAAAATCAAAGTAATACGTGAAATGAAAATGAAAAAACAGCTTTAGTGCATTTCTCTCTCTCTCTCTCTGTATTGTTTATCCTGAAAAAAAAAAATGTTAGTGATGTAAATCTTTAGAGTAGCTGGCTTTCCCCACATATTTGCAACTGCCAGGGCAATAAATTTTAAGCAAAAAAATGTACTGATGGATTGGAAGATAAAGGGACTTTGATTTACTCTGTCAAATGGTTTGGCATTATGGCTTGGCAGCATTACCACATTGATAAATTTAAGAAAAATCTGTCTATGTAATAACAATGAGTTGATTCAATATCACCTAGAGTATACATATATGTCAGTTCACATGTTTTTATTCAGAATGGACCGATAAAAAGAACTCCCATAGAAATACTGTTTTAGGACACCAAACTCATCAATAAACTATAACATACTAATTATGTGCTGTATTACATCACAAGCACATTTTGAAAGCACTGGAAATTTATGGCACAACTGTAGGAGAGCAAAGGTATCAACACAGGGGAAAGGCCTACTTGGTTCAAATGCAGGGAAATAGGCTGCTTAAGAACTACCTTGCTCTGTACAGATACTTCAGATTGCTTAATGTTTCCCTCCTCTGTTCTGTATTTCTGCCTTTTATTGACCACTGTCAAATGCTTTATACTCTTAAAACATAAGTCTACTCTAAAAATAAAATTGAATTTATTTGATTTTTCATACTAGTAATGAAATGGACAGATGTGATCTTGTGTGACCTTGAGTGACTTTCTGTAGCCTATGAACAGGTCTTATGAATGTATGATTTCAGGTAGGCTTGTTGTAAATTAACAGGAGTAACAATTTTGGCTAGTAAAAGATAACTGTTTAGATGGAATGTATGTGGAATTAGGAACACTTTTTGAATTAGTACCACATGATATTCTAAAAAAAATTAGCATGGTATAACTACAATAAAGCAAACATAAAATGGTGTAACACGATGTAAAAAAGGATTAAAAAAAAAATTACCTGTCAGCAGAGAAGTCAAAATGGGATTTTTTCAGACAGAGCTTCTCAGGGATTAATTCTCACCAATATTTCATTTTAGTATCTGCAATTAAATATGAATTAAAAATCTGGATAAACTTTTCATATGACATGAACTTGTAGATTGCAGATCATAGTCAGTCATTGTAAGAGATTCAGCTTACTGGATGATAAATGGGCATATTCAACTCAGTGGCCATTCATTCATGCAAAAATGTGTTTTAACACAGCCAGAAATAGTCAGACATCTATAATGGTAGAAAAAAAGAATTTTCTGCCAGAACAAAGGTTTTTCATCCTGGAGAACAAGTTAAAACAGATTTCAGGTCCATAACAGAAAATCAGCCTATTGTGAACCCTGTGTGTTGCTGTACCAAAAGAAGGTAAAGTGATATTTAGATATCCAGGCAGAGTAGTAATAATAGGAAATCATGAATCCTCTGGGTAGAGTACTCATGATATTGATAGTGAATCACCAGAATATATAGGTGGAATACACATTTGTATAGGAGGCTGAAGGATTAGAGACCCCTGAAAATAATAATTAAAAGAAAACCAACCAAAACCAAAACGAAAACTGTTAAAGAAAACTTTGTAAGGAAAAACTTAAAGATTTTAAACTGTTTAGCATGTTAAAAGAAAGGTGACTAGATACCAGTATAAAATCAGAATTCAGGCTACTAAGCAATGTAATGCTACAAGCGAGACTTAATTTAAAAATGAAATCTTTTTGTTTGTTTATTTTAAATCTTAGCAGTGAATTCTGCATGCTGTAAGCTTCATGTATTCTTTTAGCAAAGAAATATTGCCCAGATTTGACATGCTCATAGGTAGGTACCTCCTCTCCTCATTTTCAGACTTATACTGTTTATTAGAAGGAATTGTTTACTGAAACACCGGTTCTTGAAAAATCAAATCTTTGGGTAGTTCCTTCCACTGTAAAATTTGTAATCTCTGCCACTTTAAAATACAAGAAAGCACGGTGAGATTAAGTCCTGCTCCTTCCAAACATGTTGTTATTCCAAATGATTTACAGCTTAACCGAAAAGAATAAAAAATGTGGAACTATCATTGGAATAATCTTGCCATGAACATTTCTTCTCCATCTTTGCAATTAATAAATTAAAATGATGAAGGCAAACACCAAGATGAAAGTCTTGAAAAGACAATGATGCTGTTTCTTCAGAAACTTCATCCATTTCAGTACTAATTTTTACTAATAAAATATTAATTAAATATAGATCTTGGTATATCCATAACATGCCCTAAAGAAAAGATTCTGCCATTTCAATATTTTTTGTTTCTCCCAGATGAGATTCCTTTCCCTTGTGGAATGGCTATTTTGTAAGATTGAAGGATATCACATGGCAGTTTTGACTTTTATTTGAAAAAAATTGAGATATTTATTATCAGTTTAAATTTCCTTAAAAGGCTTTTTTTGGATGACTGGAACAAACCAAATCTGTTCATTCACAGATCTCACATCAACATCAAAATTCACTTTGTGATTATGATGGCTTGCACCTTGAGTCTGTAGTTTAAATAAGAGACAATTCTTGGATAAAGAAATTCATGGGTAGAAAAATGTGCTTCCATTCAATAGGCTCTCATCCTCAGATAATGGAGGATGTTGGCAATATACCAAGATCCTTGGCATCTTAGTATATACCAAGATATACACTTGGTATATATGGTCCTTTGCATATATATCTCTCTCTATATATATTGCCAATATATATCCTTGGCAAGACACCTTCAAATTGCGAATATGTTACAAAAGAGTTTGAGAATTAGAGACTTAGCACATTTTTCTGAAGATTGTTTGTTTATCCCTGAGGCAGGAGATTTTTGCAGGAGGGTTTCATACTGTTACGCTGACTGTGTTGGCTCTTTTCAGCATCTCCCTGAAATCTCTGAAGTAGTTCAATATTCTTAATTTTTTTTATTTTTAACTTAAATTTTACCTTTGCATTAAGAAAGAAGTAGGGGACTGGGTGAGCAGTTGACTGTTGTGTCACACATCTGTATGGAATCTAGGGGTGAGTGAATATTTGGGTTACATTTTCTGCTGAAAAGTTATGCAAAATGTTCTGCATTAACATTGCAAAGTGTGAGTATCTCCCCAGAAGTTCTCAAGAGAAATGTAGCTTTTGTAATGTGTAATTTAGCCTTCCGTGTGGTGGCTTTTGACTTTTAATGACCCTTTAAACTGTAAACCTAGTTACAGCTCACTCTTCCCTGAGTTAATCTCTTTATTCACAGACATTCCAGGGAAACCTTTCATTTCAAGATGACCAGAGATCACTTGGAAACTAAAATCCATATTCTACCTTCACAAAAGTTAAAAAAACTGACTGAAAAGATTTTAATCTCCAATAGCCAAAGCGAGTGTGGCATATGCTCTGCATCTTGTTAAGATCATGGTTACATAGGCCATTAGATCAGGACTGCATGAGCCCTGTTACTACAGACACAGTTCTAGAAAGACCAGAGAGAGATAACATTACTTATTCCACACATGTGGTGAATAAATGATTACTTGCATTGAAGTCACACAGTATTTTGTTCATTAATTCATTCTTATCTGGACATTTGAGGTATAAAATAGTTGGAAGAGATTTCAGTACTGTCATCTAATTTTTTGGGGGTTTTGGGGGGGGGGGGTGAGTTTTTAATTCATTTAGGTCAGGTTAATTCATTAAATTCATGTAGGTTTAACTATGAGTATTTTTTAGTGTTTCAGTTTTTTTGAAGGAATTGTTTAGCAACAACTCATACTTACTGTGCACTATTTTTCCCACTTGACCAAACTGCAAAAATAATTCTAGTGTGAAGATGTTTTTTAATACCTCAAAGCTAATCAAATCTTTTGTTGCATTTCCTAACATGTTTGAAATTACAAATTATGCACAAAATGAATCTGACTACAGCTGTAGATTTTGCCTATTACATATTGTGCAGTTTTCTTGAAATATATTAGTATAAATTTCTGACATAATGGTTCTTAATTGCTGTCAGTACCCTCCTGCACATTAAGTGATGCTGTCATCACAAACATTTGAAACGTATCATCCTAGTGTTCTGCATCTGACCAGTTCCTTGAATACTAAAAGAATTCCTTGTAGATAATAGGATTAGCTGATTTGAGGTGTTCTGAACCTCAAAAATGAGTATACATTTTGTGTTTGGATTCATACTGAAACACAAAAAATCTCACCAAGTGATTTTCAAGGGGGGGGGGGGGGGGGGGGGGAAGTGGAGAAATGCAAAGCAAGGTTCATTAGCTTGATAATTTAATATTACCTTGCTGAGTTTTACAGAAAGTTTCAGCTATACAGAAAGATAATTTATTTCACAAGAAGATACTAGGACCAGGGTCTGCAGTACTATGTTCCCATCCTTCATATAAGCGAGCATTTAGTTATTTAATATTAAGGATTCATTAGCAAAGCAGATTCCACACTTTGCAACTCCCAATGTCTTGTAGAGTCATACCTGCTAGTAAGTCTGATGAGTACTGCGGCATCCCATGCAAAACAGAAGAGAACCAAAGGGTGGAGAGTGTTTAAATGTCCTCTGCTACTCACATATTCAAATACTAACTTTTGGAGTATAATGCCTTGAAGTGAGTAAAGGTTCATGTCCCCTCAGAAAGGTGATAATTGGATTTTTGATCTGCTTCTTCAATGAGTTCATTAGGCCTTGAATGGAATGCAGAGGACTCCCATTTATATTTAATAGCAAACTTAACCCAAAGAAGATGTGCTGAGAATACAGACGTAATTTGTTTTGCTGGGTACAAGTCATAAATTATGTTTTGTGAAGCCAAGACTTCAGGTCTTGTAATGACTTTGAGGCATTTGTAGTAACAGACACCTGAGAATGTTGAAGGAAAACATTCTGAGATGGTAGCATTTCCACAAAATTTTGAAGATTTAAATTTTGGATTTGGGCAATAATGTAGAAACAATGCAGGACCTAAACACCCACCCTACTGAAACTGTTTTTCTTAAGTTGTATATCACTGGTGATTTACTTTATGTGTCCTGACAGAAGGAAAGACAGGCTTCATTCAAAAGAAGGTGTTCCCATTTGATATGCCAAAAGATTTTATTAAAAACACTGACAACTTCTTTACACTTTACTGGTTCTGAAGCAACAATTAACTTACAGACTTGGTGCCCACATGTGTAAATGCAAAGTACAGTCATCTTAAAAGTTATCTGAATGATTTGCATTTAGCTTTGAAGATCATAAACTCTAGTCAAAAAGTTCATTATAGCAAATTTACTGTTGTACTTTCAAGATTTTGTTTGAATTTTTTTTCATAGGATGCAGTTTTCCAGGGAATTGCAATAGATAAATTATACGTCAATAATTTTATCTTGAAGCTTACATGTTCTTTCTTTATATAAATTATTTATATAGGACTTAATTCTTCTTTATTTAATGAAGCTGAGTCATAACTTTACATAGAGCATTGTGCATTACAGTCCTTTTAAAATTGAGTAATGACTACACTTAACTTGTAATTAACAAAATATTATATTACATTATATTTAAACATTTATCTTTTAATATCATAATTAATTAATTGTTTTAATGCAGCATTTAAATTAATATTTTTATCTTCGTCATGTTTCTTTTGGCAGGGATTAGGCTGGTAATTTTATTTCGTGTGTGTTTACAAACTTCAGGCTAAATTTTGCAATCCTTTTTTCATGACTATGAGCACTTACTCAAGTAGTCTCATCAGTGGTAATTTTCCTGTGACCAAGTGCCTTGATCCCCCGCTTATCCATTTTTCCTGCAAGCACATTGGTGCTATGTGCTAACACCCACAATTTTCTCCTCAGTTAAATTCCTCCTTAAAAGCTACTGCTTTTGTAATGACTACAAATCACTCTAGTCTTGCCCTGGTTACTCAAGCGGCAAGTTGATTTCTGCCTTTCTACTAAACTCTATTTGTTTTGTTGCTTTATTCTTCAATTTACACAGTTTAGTATGCAGGGAAAGCCCAGAGATGCTATACATCTTGGAGAGGGCATGCTCAGGGGCTTCCCTAGTTTGAAGTAAGGGTGTACACTGATTTACATACTTTTAATTAGGCTGAACTGAAGAGGGCTTCTGAGAATAGCCTTGACACACAAAGTGATGCTGAACATAGTGGGTGCAAGTCTGAAAGTAAGCTTTAATATGCTGAAAATCTCTCGGTGAAATGATTGTTGACATTTTCTTATATCAGCAAAACAGTGCTGTTAAGCTTTTTTTCCTGAAAAAAATTAAAAAAGTTTCTGAAGTCAGATACCTACCACATAAAATGCAATCCAAACAGCTAAGGTTTGACATCTTAAACACAAAAGAAGAGCACATTTACTACAAAAAAAATATCAGGCTGCTTTAAACCGTAGGATTCACTAACAAAAACAACAGCCAGAAAAACCCAGGTTTCTTATAAGGATTTGAAGGTAAAAATACAATGTGAATCAAGTTACACATCAGCTAACTTTGGGTTCTGTTGCAAAAAATCTTAATTTTCACAAGTGTCTGCAGAAACTTTGATCAAATATTTTGGTGCATGCAGCTTTCAAAGTACCAGGATGAAGGAAGTAAAACACAGTCCAGGGAAGGTGGTTAATTGAAGCATTTGATGACTTGCTGTGATTGTGCAAGTGCAAAGTACTTAATGACATTTTAGAAATTTGCAAGTTTTCTATGTTCAATGGGAAACTAAGAGAAAAGGGAGAAATACAGGATAATGCAAACCAAAGATTTGTTATCTGATTCAAATTACAGTAATATAACCACATCTCCACAAAGCTACTTGCAGAGTTGTGTGGTGGATCCATAGCTATCTGGAAATAAAAAAGTCCTATCAAAGGATCTGACAGTATGAAAGCATTTTGTTGAACCTATTTTGTTTGAGAATACTTGTCTTGAATACACAGTGAATTCTCTAAGTATTTACTTTCATCCTTGAAATATTTCTCAGATGTAAGGTTACATAAACTGATGGGCAATTTGGCTGCTTTATTAAATGGAGTTGGCTAGTTATTGCTAGTTATTTAAAATTTGAGTTCTGGAAATATAATGACCAATTTATCTATCAACTTTATTAGCAAGCATTATTATAGATTAATTAGGTCCACTGTGGCCTGATTAATTTACGTAACTTTTAAGGTAAAAGGCTTGTTAATTTTTCTTGAGACGGGGTATATTTAATGTAATAATCTACTAAAATATTACATAAACTTTCCTTTAACATTTCTGATTAAATCTTAAAATTAGTGGCAATTTTTGAGGGAAAGAAATACATTTACCTCTTCCATTGAAGATTCAGTATGATTGATTGACACCAAAGTAAAACAGGCTGTAAGAAGCTTTTTTCTCCCTTCAGCTCAGTAGCACAGGTTTTCATCAGTCAAGAAAGGCTGTTTTTATACTAAGCCACATTTCAGAGAAACTGGTAAACAGCATTAAGCATATACTTTATCAGATACATCATGAAAAAAGCATATTAACTTAAGTGTCTTGCATTAATAATGCTGGTTTTGTTGTGGTTTATTATCTATAATCACAAGAATAGGCATTTTTCCTCTTAAATGTTATAATTATAAAATTATGTATCCAGTCTTCATCAGGGCTTACCTTCTTCTATAACTGTTCCACGGTGACAACAACAGGTGAATTATTTTGTAATCAATATGCCAGTGTTAAAAACATATAGTTTCATAGGTGTTTCTGGAACTCTATTCAGAATAGACTCTGTGAAGGGGAATGGCAGTGGTTCCACTCAGAAAAAAAAAGTATAATATGAGATGACCCAGTTTTTAAAACCTACTTGTGTGGCTTTAGTTTGCTTATTCATCAGTGTGTTTATTAATACATGTAGCAGTCGCTGTATATCTATTTATATACTTTGTTTTAAACCTTCTGTAAAACGTCTCTAAAGTTAAAATCTGATGACACTTTCATTCAGGTCTTCCCCTTACAGAGCAAAGTCTTCAGTGAGCCACAGTTAGAAACACTGAAACATGTACTCTTCCCTCTTCAGTCATTTGTTAGTTAGATTAAATAGTTAAGTTTGTTAATTTTGGTGGAACAAATTGACTCAGAAAGTTAAAGGTATTAATATGATTGCATTGTACTAAAGAGTTAAATGAACTGCAAGGGCTTCAAAGTTCTAGAACTAACCTATCTGATTTTCATTGTAAATACTTAAAAATATTTGACTTTTTATTCAAATTAAGTGACTTAAAAGTTTCTTGTGCCTTTCAATAAACATATAGAAGGAAAAAAGGAAATTAGTTAAAGTCCTAATGAATAAAATTATTGAGGCGTACATTTTTTTTACCAATCATTATTCTCATTCCTGTAATGTGCAGAGTCTTTATAAAGACATTTTCTTCTTCTAATAGCTTTTTAGATTGTATTAAAACTTGATACCTTTTGAAGGAGAGAGCAAGAGTTGAAGAGTCTGAGGTGGCTTAGAAGGTGTTCTTTCCTTTTCCTTTGAGACACAACAAGAAAATTCACGTGAAATTTGAGTGAGAATGATAGCAAAGATTTTAAGACTCTGGTATTTTCTCACACCTTTGTGCCTGGAGAAGGGAAGAGCATGAGATACTAGCAGCCACTTCAGAATTGGGTGAACTCTTTGAGACATTTCTTTCTCCTTTTTTCTCACTGACAAAAAAACACAAAACCAAACCCAAAACCAACAAGAACAAAACACACAACCCCAACAAACGCACACAAAAAGAATAACTACACTCAACTGTTTCTCTTAAACAATCAGAAGAGTAATCTTCTGGAAAAAAAAAAGTCAAAGTAGTAAATCAGGACTGAAAGGAGGAGAAGAACATAAGTTTTGTTTAGTAAAGATTTGACATCAGGTTAGATTGGATGATGCCCCTCTCATGCCCTCTTCTGTTCAGCACATTTTTAGGATTCAAGCCTCTGGTCCTGTGACCTCCCTCCACCCCCTCTGTTAGCTCCAAGAACCTCAAAGTCCACCTTCTCTTCTTTCATTTTCAATGATACATTCTGCACTGCTGGGACTTGTTTTGATCTCTCGTTTTATAGTCCATACTCCCTACTTTGGCATATACAGACAAGGCTGTAGACCCCTTAGATTGGAAAGGCTGAATATTTTTGTCAACTATTTCTGC
The DNA here is from genome assembly GCA_025345505.1 of Todiramphus chloris collaris. Classification (NCBI taxonomy): domain Eukaryota; kingdom Metazoa; phylum Chordata; class Aves; order Coraciiformes; family Alcedinidae; genus Todiramphus; species Todiramphus chloris. Next base: position 2,539,254 of record JANVCC010000319.1, read on the forward strand.
ACCCCTGTTTGTAAAGAGCTGACCTGCACTTTTGTTCCCTGGGATAACCTGAGAACATAATGATCTAACAGATGTTGATGGTAGATTTCTGTATGGAACATCTTCTTCTGGCTGTCCTCTCACTCATTTTCCCATGCTCTGCTATGTCTTTTCCTCCTATAAGCCCCACCATCATGCTGCAGTCCTTGACTACCTCAGCATTTCTTATGCGTGGGACTCTGGCCCTTATGCCAGAACTCCCCTTGTGCCTAGGCTCTCAGCCTATGCAGCTTTGGCTCCACTGCAGCATGGAGCTAAACACATAGTCATGCACCCTTGTATCGCTGAAGCAGCTAACTAAGATTTATAGCATGGATAGTTCTGTAACAACTGCATCTGCGTGCAGTGCCTTCAAAACTTTACTATGGCTTCTTATTAAAATTATGGGATTTTATTACTACCATAAAAACATATGGAATTAAAGAGTGGAAGATTGCACAACTCATAAGAATCGAACTATTGGCCAGGACAAATCTTTTTTTCCCAGTGGACTAACAATGTTCATTTATTCCAGTCTTTGCAGGATCCAGATCTAAGTAATCTGTCAGGATAAAAGAAAAAAATTCCACCACATTTAACACTGGCCAAGAGTTAAACAGAAAAAAAAAGGAAGAAATATCGCTTCTCACTACAGAAACTCCTTTTTCTTATTTTTCAAGTGAAAGCCATAACAAAGTTACAGGAATGGTGGGACATAAAAATTGATAGTGCTTTTAAGTTCCTGTTTCAATTCTGTACTACACAGGCAAAAATTTAATTGCAAACAGTTTTCTTTCTTACAACATTTGCATGTTTGGATAACTGACATATGTAAAGAGGATGACGTACATGAACGGTCTAATGAAGCCTGTAGACACATCCTATAGACACATCTTTATCCTTGTCTTCCACTCATCATAATAAACTTCCTTCACTATGTTCTGTGTTTGCTGTGATTTAACCCCAGCTGACAACTAAGACCTATACAGCCACTCGCTTATTCCCCCAGCAGGATGGGGGAGAGAATTGGGAGACTAAAAGTGAGAAAACTCCTGCGTTGAGATAAGGGACAGTTTAATAGGTAAAGCAAAAGCTTTACACGCAAGCAAAGCGAAAAAAAGGAATGAATTCACCAATTCCTTTCAGCAGGCAGGTGTTCAGCCATCTCCAGGAAAGCTGGGCACCATCACATGTAACAGTTACTTGGGAAGACAAAACACCATCACTCTGAACATCCTCCCCTTCCTCCTTCTCCCCCCAGCTTTTTATGCTGAGCATGATATCATATGGTATGGAACATGCCTTTGGTCAGTGTTAAAGGATTTTGCCATACAGTGGGCTACTCTAGGTAACTCAGAGTTGAGCCATCACCTCAGTGAGTGGCAAAGGACTTCTAAAATTCAACACATATTTATATACTCTTAACACCATATTAAGTAATCAGTATTTTTCTTAAAAGTCCTTTGTGTTTTTCCCAAACTCTCAGTTCCCAGACCACTATTAATATCCAGACATTCTTCGCCGTCCTGCTTCGGTTCCTCTTCAGATGTCACAGGTCATCACAGTCTCAGTGAGTGGCCCAAGTCTGAGTTGTTAAATAAAGCAAACTTAGGGTAACGCACTGTATGGAAAAACCCTTCAACAGTCAGTTGGGATCAGCTGTCCCAGATGTGTTCCCTCTCAGCTTCTTGTGTACCCTCAGCCTACTCGCTGGTGAGGTGATGTGAGAAGCAGAAAAAGCCTTGACTCTGTGAGCTCTGTTCAGCAATAACAAAAACATCCTTGTACTATCAACACTGTTTTCAGCACAAATCCAAATCATAGCCCGCTACTTTGAAGAAAAATAACTCTACCCCAGCCAAAACCAGCACACTGTTGTACCCAGAATAGGAAGGAGAAGGTAAATACTGGTGGTAGTACAGAGCAGTCTTGGCATCACAGGTATTATGCCCATCTTTATGAAAATACAGATTGATGACAAAAGAGCCAATGCCAGACTCCATTTTAAAAGAAAACTTTTGCTTAATCTGTAGTTATAGGAATTATTTTCCAATCCAGATAATTGTCACTGTGTGAAAAAATACATAGAAACAATGAGAGAAAACCCCATTTATCCTTTAATATTTTTATGTTGCTGCCTCAAACAAAAAAGCAAACTGCAGTGTGACAAAAAATTAACTAAATTTACATCAAGTATATAATAGTTTGAAACCTATTTAAGCAGTTTTTTATAACCATATGCAGTAAAATGCTTGAGTCATTTTATGCATTTATTTATTAACCAAGTGATGTAGCCAAGAAAATCAGTTTGGTGGAGCCAGATCCCAGAACTGATTTATAAACAAATTTTGGATTATGATCTATTTGTGTATTCTGCAAAATATCGTCCACCAAGATTTGTTATGTGCATACGACACATGTTGTCGAGCTTTTCTAATTCAATCCAGTGATGTTTTGGGATTTCAAACACCTAAAAAATAATGATAAAAAGTCACAGGCTGAGGTTCAGTAATTAGGCATATTTCTTTTGCTGCTCTAGAAAAGATGTTGTTACTTATGTCACTGCAACTTGAAATAAAAATTCATGGATAACATTTTTTGTTTCCTTGTTCAGGTTCTCAGTTCAAGCTGAAAATATACCTAATTCTATTGCTTTGCAATAGAAAGGGGGACAGTTTCATTTAGGAGCTTGACCAAGGGTCTCCCTAAAGCTCTTGCAGCTTTAATGGGTGGTGGGAAATCCTCAACGCCCGAGAAGGAAAAGAAAACTTAAATAAAACCTACAGCTGTCTGTGAAAATAACTCAGCTACACTCCACATGAAGGCCTGGGAGCACCTGCTAAATGTGTGATGCCACTGCCACCTGCTCCTTTAGCTATGTGATAGAACCTTTCCTGCAGGACAGGGATCCAGGGGGTACAGGCTCATCTCTTGCAAGCCTGGGTAGAAATTTTTCCCTACTGACATGGTTGCTTACTGGTTAGGTCTAGGCAAGGTGTTTTGACAGATTTTGCTGCTTTTGGCAACAGACAATCTGCTGACTGCATGGAATCATAGAATCATTTTGGTTGGAATCATGGAATCATTTTGGTTGTAAAAGACCTTTAAGATCAAGTCCAACAATTAACCTAACACTGACAATTCCATCAATAACTCCTGTCCCGAAGCACCTCATCTACATGGCTTTTAAATAGCTTGAGGAACAGTGAGTCCACCATTTCCCTAGACAGCCTGTTCCAGTGCTAAAGAACTGTTTCACAGTGAAGAAGTTTCTCCTAATGTCCAACCTAAATCTCCCCTGGCAGAACTTGAGGCCATTTCCTCTTTTCCTATCACTTGTTACTTGGTAGAACAGACCTCCTTTCATGCTGCTGTAGAGAATGAGAAGGTTTCCCCTAAGCCTCCTCCTTTCCTCCAAGCTAAACAATCCCATTTCCCTCAGCCACTCATAAGAGTTGTTCTTTTGACCCTTCACCAGCTTTGTTGCACTTCTTTGGACATGCTGCAGGACCAATATGTCCTTCCTGTAGTGAGCGGCCCAAAACGGAACACAGTATTCAAGGTGTAGCTTCACCAATGTTGAGCACAGGGGTATGATCACATCCCTAGTCCTGCTGGCCACTCTATTTCTAATAGAAATCCAGCAACCTGCAGTAACAGAGTGGGGTGATCTTGTGTTTCTCTCATCCCTATTCCCTTTAGGCTTCAGCCCTTTCTTTTTGGCTTTGAATCGGCACCTGAATACCTGGCTTGATCAAAGCTTGCACTTTAAGTTGAATGATAAAGTTAGAAATAGATTGATGTGATCTGAGTTCTAGAGCATAATGGTGTCATGGTGATTTTCTCTCCCTCTTACTTCTAATCCTTTATAGACTGAAAAATAGCAACAGACCAGATGCAGTCTTTGTGTATATTGTAAGGTAAAGAAGGGAGCTTATTATATGAGAAAAATCCAATTGGGTATGCTGAAGAATTTTTCATTTTCTTGAGACAAAAACATTGTCCAATCAGTAAATGAAACCTCAGCTAACACTAGTTTTGTCTAAATATCCATAAACACATTAAAATTATAACAACAGCAAAATCAATAATGTCTAACTATTTTTGTGTTATTTTACTGATTTTTTCAGTAATTATATTTCAAAATTAATTAAAGAATGAAAAATAACAGCAGCTTGATCACTCTTTGTCGTGTATTTCTGTATGGGTACATGACAAATTAAGTTAAAAATCACCTATCTGAGAACTGAGTTCAGGCTTTCTAACCTTCAGCATTGCAGAACTACTAGACCTTGACTGCTACCACAAATCTGAAATTACCGCCTTGCAGGTATGCACATTTGGTTAACACTTTAAATGAAGTGCCTCAAATAGACATTTAATTTAGTTTTAAGAGGAGAGCTATTGTATGCTAATTAAATACCAAATCATTCCTAGAAAGGTATTTACGGAGGTTTAGAAACTATGTAATAGAAATAGAACATCTATGTAATTTCTCACCTTGCATAAACAGTCTTTTAATAATCAATGCAAATTCAGTTAACATAAAAAAGATCCTATGGAAGCTCAGTAATTATGTATATAAATTCACATTAAGGCCCTCCATTTAAAGTACTACTAGCAGTGTAGCATTTTTTTATATATATATATATTCAGATTGTACGATTTACATGTTCTAATTCTATGCATCCATCGGCATCACAAAAATTGAACAATAAGACCACTGTCTGTGCATATATTTAACAACATATCACATTTTGTCAATCAGAATCCATCAGTAAAATGCTAATAAAGTGCTAGAAGCATCAACTGTGGTACCTAAGAAAGGATTTTTTTGTGTTCTATTCCAAGATTAAGCACATGTATACAATCAAAGACTGAAAAGTGTAAAAATCTGGATTTTCATTTTGTTTTAAAACACAAAGCAAAAATGAAAACGTCTAGAGTTCTAGGTTCCTTCATATTAGAAGTGTGTGTGACAGTGCTTGAGCATTTTTGAATTATTACATGGAGTTTAACATGAATGAAGACTGTTAGTGAAATAAAATAGATATCACCACATTTTTGAAGAGATTAATGTCTTTCTATACTTAACACATTATAGGAACATATTAATTTACTGAGCTAGGTTGGAATATGGGGATTCTGCTATATGCAGAATTTCTGACACCTGAAACTTTGGTTTCATTCTGAATTTAATGAAAATTCTGCAACATTTGAACTTTTTAATTTTTTTTTTTTAATTCTACTCCTGCAAATTGAAGGTGTTTGGGCTGTCCTAGTAGGTGAGTCACTCTTAACTCCAAAGACATACACAGGGACTGAAGTGTTAGAGAAGCCCAACTGTCACGTAGAGACCCCTCTGCAAAATGTACCTGACAGTTGACTGGGGGATCAGGGGAAAGAATAGCATATCATTGTTCTGTGCCCTGCTCTGCTGTTACTGTCACTGGTAGGACACTCCTTGTCCTATTGCCAAGCCTGCCACATCCCTTTATCTGTCTGAATATCTTTCCAGACTATGCTGTTCCTCAACAAATCTCATTTCCTGCTTCCTGCCTCATCCCCAGCACAACATAGGCTGCATTTCCTTCGTATTTTGTGTAGTCTGTGCTTGCATCCTGTAGGGTGATGATGAGTACCCACCTATACTGTGGCCATCCATTTGGTCTGGGAGCTCCAGGGGAGGCTAATGAGGGCAATGCAGTGATTCCTGTGTGCCGAGGGAGTACTGTCTCCAGAGCTTTGGCCCCTCAACTGTTGCTATTCAGAGAACCCCCCCAAAGGCATTAGCATCCCCTCAACTCAGCATTTGTATGAGCAGTATTGCTTCAGTTATCCTCTCTAGTGTCAAGGATCTAACTGTAGCATGAAGTGAGGTTTCTCTCTTTTTCTGATGATTGCAGAGAGGAGAGATCATCTCCAGTTAGGTACCTAACCATCTCTTTCTCAAAAAGAAGAGGAAGTGACTATTGCACAAAATTTGTGTGAAAGGATTTGTAGGAGATCCAGGCTGATAATTCATTTTTCTCATAGGAGACTTGAACTCCCATAAACAGTATCCTAAGTTCATCTCTCACTACAGACTACAATAAGACAATAGAGAGGCTACCAGTTCTTCTCATCATCATCATTCAATATTGATTGAGGCCTTCATGCTGGTTTTTTTAACAGCTTTGAAGAGAAAACAAAAAATATTTCGTACATTTTTCAGTAATGCATCCACCACTGGGGGCTGTCTTCATGACTTGCATACAGAATAGATTTCATGATTGTAGAGGAATATAAGAAAGGAGAATGTTCTGCTCTGTACAGCTGGCTTTTAAATGCTATCTGATATTTAAATAAAAAATAATTGTTGAAATATGAACGTCAAAAGAATGAGTGGGAAGACTAATTGCTGCTAGTAGACAGACTTTTATGTTGCATGATGGATGGAAATCTGTGTTGAATGAGTGAACAACTTTAGTGAAATGTAATGTCTTTGTAAACTCTTCATCCCCTTCAAGAACGGAGTCTTTACAATGGCAGATCATTTCCAAGGAGTTCAGTCTATATTAAAATACTGAATGATTTCTCACTGAGCTTGCTCTTTACTGATAAATTTGTACACATAAGAATTACAGAAAAAAAATGAACATGAAAAAAATTGGAAAATTAAGCCAAAATATAATTTCATTTGGAATAGTGAGAATTGAAATGTGAGTTCTTTTTTTGACAATGTAGCAGCTACTTTGATGTAGATTAAGATTTCATGAAGCATGTCTCTGTAGAAATGAAGTCATGCAACCTTCTGAGCATTTTAACAAAAAAATCAATACACAACAAACAGGCAGTATATAATTTAGTGGGAGCCCACACAACATACACAAACACAACAAAATAAGGAAATGAGCCAGCATTTAAATGTATATAGCTGACAACGCTCCAGCTGAGAAGAATTCAGCCAATGACTATGCCTCAATAATAAGGCCAGCCCTAAAAATGCTGAAATCAGTTTCTTTCAGAACTTTGTATAAAAGGGGAAAAATTACTGTCTCTGTGTAGGTATTAAGGCTGGTAGACAAAATGAAAATAGAGTGAAAAAAATCAGTTTGGAAAACATAATTTCCTTCTCTCTGGTAGCGTTGATTTCTGGAACTGCCTCAGTTGTACGACTTTTAAAGCTCTAAAACATCTTCTCCACTTCTGGTTTGTGTCTGGAGATGGAATTTGAAGAGTCAAATCCCACAAGAAAGGCTCTATTTGAAGCACTTCCAAACCAGTCTGGAAAAAACTTAACTTCAGAGAGTTCAGGATAGCTTTTCATAAACATCAAAACATTTTTGCTCTGTTTACTGACAATTTACTGCAAGTGATTTGAGGTTAAGTCTTCAGCAGTAGTATCTTAGGGAAATACCAGTAATATCTTGGGTGTTGTGCATGAGGAAACAAGAATAAGCCCACAGAGGTACATTTCCATCTCAAGCAATCTGTGACCTCAGTCTGTGGTCAATTAAAACAAATATGTATCTGTTGAATTCATTATTTGTAAGATTCATTTTACGTGTTTCTGGTTTGTATTAAAATTGTTTGGTCCTAAGCTTAGTTGGGGTTTGATATAAAATGCTAAAAATCAAATAATTACAAAAGTAAGCGTAGAAAACATGTCTAGACTTAGGAAAAACCACCCAGTTGGTCACTCATCAGAGTTCTGCAAAGTGGAGTGTGCTGAACTATTTTTCTTTTCTATAGAAAAGAAAGTTGAAAGCTGCTAGACTTGCAAAGGATGTCTATATTATTTGAATATTAGTATCTTAGCAATCTTTAAAACAAAGTAATTCTGGAACCAATCTGTACAGGTATATTTTTGTACAAGAATTTACTGTAACTAAAGTAGATGTCAAGCTCTTTAAAACCTTTGTTTTCAGCTTTATAAGTACTCCTTTTTTGCTAATATTCTGTCCTTCTATTATTTGTCTTCTAAACAGAACATTGAATTGAAGGTTTTATTGTTCTGTGTGCTGATGGTTTCCTCTTCCTTATCTTCTCTGTATTATGTGTTTTTTGGCTAACCTTTAAACTCTTGACTTCATGCTTATGTAAAATGAAGGAGTATGAGCTTGCTCATGTTTCTAATGCATTTTTGGATAGTATGGATCCGAGGGCACATCAATTTACTTTGAGGAACTTTGATTTTCATTTATAGACTTTTTTTTTTGAGAGCCCTGAAAATTTAGCATAGTTGTTTGATGTCTGCTGGAGTGTATCATGTCTTTCTTCCTTTTCCTTTTTTTGGATAATTGAATGTGGGTTTGTTGATAAATTTCATTTCTGTCTTATTCATGTATCTACATGGATGGATGTTTGTGTGTACGTATATAAAATCAGGCCAAAGATCAGATATCAAACTGATGTAAATTGACGTAACTCCCTTTCACTACAGATTCACCAAACAATGCAGAGTTGCAGCATTTAAACGTATGTCCCACTATTTTCAGTACCTGTTTCTATGGCTATAGTACAAAGTCTTACTTAAAGTGCAACTGCAGAAATTCATGAAGGCAGGAAATAGTTACTGAAATAATTGTATAAGGTCCATTATATTTGTTCCACTAAAATCAATTAAAAAAAAAATCATTAGCAAGTTTAAACCTAAACTTTTAAAACTTCTATAGGAAGAAAAATTATGTAAAATGTGGAAAAGACAAGTTTTTGCACTTAAGTAGTTCATATAACATGTAGAAATAGGAAACAGGATATTTTAATCCATTCCTCTTTTTAATGTAATGGACATAATTTTATAATCAAATCCTCAAATGCTCTCATCATATGATCCTCTGGAGTACATTTGTTTCTTCTTGAAAGTTTTTGGAACATTGCTACAAACACAGAGTTTTGAGGAAAGGAGTAGAAGCAGTGCTGTGTCTATGTTTTGGTTTTTTTTTTACTTTCTCAGTGAATGTGCCATTCAGATCAATAAAACCAAGCTAAGATGTGCCCTTACTGACTAATCAAGAAAAAACTTGATCTTATTTCAAGCGCCTACAGTTGCTCTCTAGAACCCTTATTTAAACACCTAAATTATTTCTCTTTCAAAAGAACAAGGCATCTGTGTCCCTGAGACCTCAGCAATGTTTGGCTTCTGCCAAGTCCTTTTTTTGGTTCTACCTCTGGCAAGAGAAATCTCTGTGTTGTGTCTCTCTTCACCATGTGTGCATGCTAATTAGAAAAGGACCTTAAGTACAATTTTTGGTCACACATTCAAATGCATCACTACACTCACAAAAGCAAAATTAAATAATAATGTCCATAACTTTCAGGTTCATATAACCAAGCTTCCAACTCTACATTGAGATAACTTAATAAAAATAACCTGACAGAAGTGTTACTTCAAAACCAGTGGGAGCTACAGTTCAACATATATTTTGAAATAAAGCCAGTATCACTTAGGTGCCTAAATGTGGATTTAGAACACTACCTTTAGGCATCTGAAATCTGTGGCCACATCTATTTTAAAACATCCGCTAACATCAGGAGAAGTAATTCATGCTTATTTGAGGTCTGAATTTAAATTTCTCAACTTTGGGTTTCCCCTTTTCTTCCCCACCTCCCACAACTGTCTTTAATATTTCAATCCACCTACCTCAGCCAATTTTTAAACAGTACATGAATTAAAAAAAAAATAAGCACATTAATGTTAATACCTACTTTTATCTAAATTCTGTTTCTGGGACTAAATATTGTTTCCTTTGACTTTTAAAAGAAGAACTGAGGGTAGGTAAAAATAATGACAAGACAGACACTATTTATTTATTTATTTTTTTTTTTAGGAAATTGCTGGAAAGAGATATTTACTTTATCTTTTGTTCAACTTTGTAACTGAAACTTTCCCCTGGTTGGTGGGGTATTCAAGTTAAATTAAACCTTATATTTTGAAATGAGTGAAACACTTCCAGTCTTCTGAACAGCATCCAAGAAGGTGGAGAGTAAGACCAATGTGTGGGTTAGTTTTTGTATGTGTATATATATATATATATGGAGGCTGTAGTCCACTTCCAACCTATTTAAGGCTCTCCACAGTAAAGAAATAAATATATGTTTGTTTTATTTCTTGGGTTTTTTTCCTCCTGAAAGTGAATGAAAGAAAATCCAGTAACATTAAATTTTGTATTTTACTGTTTACATCATTCACGGTGGGTTGGGAGATGTCACTTCCAGTCATTGTTCCTGGGACGTTTTTTGTATACTCTTTTTGGACCCACTTTTCTGTAGAAAATGTGCCAGAATACAATACACATTGAAAAAGAAAAAGATGAGTGACTTCTTAGCTGAGAGAAATGGTTCTTGGATTTGGCTCACAAATGAGTTAAGGCATCTCCCTGAAGCCTTGAGATAGGTGCTATCAGTAAAATACTTTTATTGCCAATAATATATTTTCCCAGAATTTTAGTTAATAAAACTCACTTTAAGAATCTGCAGTTGCTGAATTACTTTATAATCAAAACCTCCATGTACCTTGTGAAAAACAATTCTCTTCTGTGTGCGAGTCTTGAGTCTATCTGCTCAAGTGAACAATATTTCCTTCAAGACTGTCCAGAATGTATCCGTTTATTGAATAGTACAGGAGTTGCAGCTTTTCTTTTGTCGGCCCAAATTTCTCCAAAATATCTGTGATCTCAACGTGATTAAGAATCATTAACATTTTTTCAGCACTCCTCCTCCCTCAAAGAATATTTTACAGAGTTATTTCATCATATTCTAGGATCAACAATAAAATAGTGATCTGACAGCTAATTTTGCTGATAAAGTTATTATATCTTTAATTATTATGACATGTTCAAACAAGATGTCATTAAAATGAACATTTAAATACACTCTTCCTTTCACATGAGTACTGCCAAATAAAATTGTGTTGAATTGCACGGTTTCAGTCTTGGCAAAATTATACAAATGTAATCCAATGTATAGCTTTTTATATCATGTGTTAATTTTTTTCAATGACAGTTAAATAATTAAATTGGAATGTTAACAGAAGAGGTTCTTTCTTCTGAGAAAATTACATGGCCATTAATCTCTCTTCTTGATGATGTTTTACCTACCTTGCTATCAGAGTTCTAAAATCCAAAGCTAAGTATGAAGTTTTAATTTTAACTTTGCAAATCTTAGAGCAATAAGAATTCAGGATGGTACTCCAAACTTCATCATAATTATGTCATCTAACATTGAGGTTTTAATAATGCAATCTATTTAATGGCTTAGTGGATTCTGAACCAGTGTGGAATAGAGTCATTTATGCTGAAGAATACCCAGTACAAACTTTTGCACAGTTCTGTCTGATCTTAAGATATGCGCAGCTCTGAGGACCTAGAAAGCTTTGGTTTGGTTTGGTTTGGTTTAATTTTACTTCACTGTAAAGGAAAATATTCTCCATCTGCTCAAATTTTCACAGAGATGATAAATTTTACCTAAGTGATGAATTAGTAAGGAGATGAAAATAAACGACAATCCTTTTAATTTTATTTTTTGTTTACAAAAAGAGCTTGGCCTAACTACAGCATATAATATATTGAGAAACAAACTGTAGAGCAGTAAAAATACTCTGTATAAATATTTACTTGTACAAGATGATTTTCACTGTGACTGTGTTTTGTAGGCCATGCAGGAATTAGTTCAACCAACAGTGAAATGTTATCACCTCTAGAGTGAAACGTGGTAGTTGTTTAACAATGTACATAAATGATACAAAACAGTATACGGTGAATTAAAAGTATTTAAATACTTTATACAGTTGCAACTGTAGAGAATATTTAAGTTGGCATAATGTATTTATTCAGTTTGGACTTTGTCCAGGATGCTGCAGTTAACAATTTTAACTCTTATGAAATGTGCCAGGGGATATCTAATTAGCCCATTTGGTCAGCATCTTAGATTTATGTATCGTGCACAGAAAATACCTCCAGCAGCATCCTAGTACAGCATTGATTCAGTACGGGAGCCAGAATGAAGAATACCACCTACTGAGTGACCAACACCACTTCCTACAACAGCTGGGTTTTCCTTGGAGGTCTTCCATCCCAATTACACAGCAGGCCCAATCTTGCTTAGTTTATGAGATCTGACAAGATCAAAGCCCAAGGTGGTATAGCTACAGACTTATACTGTCTTGTGTATTTGGCTTGCTAGCAAATTTATGTCAAATACATGTATCAAATGATTTCTAGTCACATGCATTGTTGGTGTGTGTGTTAATGTATGAAAGAAAGAAAAAAAAAAAAAAAAGAATTATTCCAAAACTAAAAAAAAAAGAAAAAGAAGAACTAAAAAAAACACAAACAAAACATCACTTTATCTTCTTCACCCTAAAAGATTGTTCAGCTCTATTATCTCCTGTCAGCAGTGAGGAAATGAGAATAAAGACCATTTCTATTAAATACTAGTAAAATTATTTTAATACACATGTAAAGTTTCTTTTGACCAGTATGCTTTTATACTCACTTTTTAATAACTGTTCAAATCATCAGGACACTCAGAAATACAAACCAGCTAGGCAGCCTTAATGTATGTCCTTTTATACATTTGTTTCCTATTGGAATTAATACAGATTGCATTAGTCTTCTAATACACTGCCAAATGAACAGAAGGAAACATTACTCATTTTCCCTCATAATATCCAGCAGAGGGTTGTGCTGTGAGCAAAGTCTACCTGTGCTCTTCCAGGGTGTTTCAGTTTAAAGGGACCGGTGTGGTTGAACACATTTTAAGAAGTGCACTGACAGTTTACTTCATGCATAGATGGTGAATGTGACCTGTCTAGTTGTAGTCACTGATACACCAACCAGTCCTTCACACCAGTGCGTAGTATTACTCACTAGTAAGACAGCATGTGAAGCTAAGCATAACAGCATCCCAAAATCTTATGTCTTCTGGGAGTTATAGTTGGGAGTAGAACAAGAGTTGTGAAATACCCAAATTTTACATGTCACCATAGTAAAGGATAAGTCCTAATGTCAGCCAGGTACTTGAAATCACCCTTCTGACAAGCCAAGGTAAGAGGAAAGTAAGAGTTTGTTTACTACAGTCCAGGTCCTAAAGATATGGTTACCAGACTTGAGCCCTTGGCTCCACATCCTCTCGGCCTCCAAGGAATCCAGCAATCCATTATTTATCAGAATGTTATTTACAGCGCTAGCAAATTATTTACTGCCCCCTGACACCATCCCAATGTTTTTGCTAATGGCCTTGGTGGAGCCATCTTCTGTCCAAGTGGTAAACAGAACAAACTAACAATCCCACCCATAATTAAGTAATCGTGTACCAATTATTAACCCACTTTGATAAAATATTCCCCTGTGATCAGGGAGGTAGACCTTGGCCTTCAGTGCACAGCTTCAGCATATCAAACTCTTCTCCGAACAAGAATATATTGGCATATGTACTCTGTGCAAGTGTATCTGTGAGATCAATGCATGCAACTCATGCAGCCTGGACATGATGGCAACCTGTCATTTCAGAAGTACGGTAGATTTATTCTTAACAACCTCTCATGTGGATGTGATTGTTATCACAACAGACTGAAGCAAACAGCTGGATATAGCAACAGTGATGATTTTAGAGGACTATTGGGTAAAGAGATTTTATTTCCATGAATGGTGTTTTCCTAATGATAATGAAATTAATATAAATCATGCTTAGAAGCACACATTCCATCCACAGTCAACATGTACAGGGCCTATATTTACAGAACTGAATTTTTATTTTCCAATCTCCTTTTCCATGGACTTGAATATTCTGTAAAAGTCAAAGTCAAAATTATTTCTGTCTGATATCTCCCAGGCTGTCCTCATCAAAGAAAGTAATCAGCTAACAAAATATAGTTATCATTTCATGTTGATTCCCTTCCTCATATATCAATATATGTTTTTACTTTCCCCTGTAGGATTTGCAGATGACAGATTCAGTACTCCAATTTATATAATTTCTATCTTAGTAATTACCTACTCCCAAAGTCTGCTCATGCTTCTAAATTGTTTACAAGTGACTATAATGAACTGGTGATGAAGTTTCTCTGTTCATTGTTTATTCCTTGTGGCAATGAAGACTGGCTGGGAAAGACTGCTTTGGTATTTCTTTTCAACCTTGAACAGCATACTAATAGGTAGGTGGATTGACAGGTAGACTGATATTGGCAGGGGTAGGGGAAGGGAAAGACTGCTTGACTGAGCCTGCCTCTGTGGCATATGCACAATGATGTCCAAAGTAAGGTATGCATAAGCACCAGTTCCTTTGGTTTAAATCCCCTTATCTCTTGACCTGTGCATCAGTACTTATAGCTGACAAAAAAAAATATACAGTGCAAAATTTCAGTTTTCATTCCTAATGGGGAAAGTATAACACTACTTCCAAATTATCTGCTACTCTTATTAGCACACCTCCTTGTATTTTGGGGGCTTCTAAAAACAAGTATCAGCTATTATAACAATTGGTTTGGTTTCAAATCCAAAACACAGATATGTTTAGAATGGTAGTTTTACTTTTGTTACATACTAGTAAGTCACTGTCACTTTTGCTTGCCACTGTGGCAGATAAACATTTGTTCATGTTATGGGATCTGTGGATTATATGTTTCAGATTAGCATTAAATACGTAGTTAAAAAAGCTGCTCTTCAAGTGGTGGGTTTTAGTTTTTAAGTGAGGTTTATTCACAAAACTCAAGTATCAGAATATTCCCAAGTACTGGAAAATTATTCTTCAGCTCAGATTTCTTCTCTCTAATTTAGTCTGCATACTCACTTTAAAAAACATCTCTTTTTTCTGCTTCAGAAAGCTGAGATGTGAGAGTAAGAGATGATTGAGAATCTGAATGCTCAGCAGCGTAGGCCATAAAGTATCTTTGTTGGCACTTGTGAACTGAACTGGGACAGCACAGCTGTATCTGAACATTAATTCCTCAATAATTGATGATTAATCTATTAAAGTTTAATGGAGAGTTGATAAGTAATGGTCTGGCTGCCATGTCACTTGATTGTAAATATATCAAGTTGCCTGGAAATACATTTTTTCCTTTTGTCCATCAGAACTGAACATAGAAGAAGGAGAAAGAAGGAAGGAAAAAGAAAGGTAGATGGAGGAAGAAAATATGTTGTGAAAAAAGTTTGTGTCAAGGAACCTTTCTGCATCATGGCAAGCACAAAGCACTGGTGGCAATCTCAGGGAATCGCTCACACAGGTAGACTTGTTGTGTGAACATGCTACATGTGCACCCACTTTATTGCAATTCTGTGTGACACAAAGCAGTCCTAGTGCATAAGAACACTCCACAGGATTCTGGAGAATATAAGACTAAGCATGATAAGTTCTTTTTATGAGTACGTTTTCAAATCAGTAGATGGGATTTTAGACTGAAAATATCCTGACCCTAAACCACTAACAAAACCGAATTATATGCAATAAAGTAAGTTTGGTTCTGTATTTCATTGAGAAGCTGTTGAAGGTGGAGGATTGCTCATGTCACTGTGAAGTGGCAGTGTCTCAGCAAGCTATACAAAAGCTGCACTTGGTGATAAAAGCACAGTTTTAGGGAAATCTAACACATAACATGAGCACCACTTTGTGAATAAATAGTTAATCTTGTCTTTGCAGTTATCACAGAGGCTTTACATGTGCAGGCACTATGCTATCTTGTGTCCTCGAGTCTCTTTCCAGCTAGAACTAGATTTGCACATGGCTGAAACTGCATGAGACCAGTATCTTCCGTTACTTCTGGTTTTGACTCTTACCAACCACATGGAAAAATGGGAATTAGGAATGTGTCTCTATAGCCATGGCAAAGTACCAAGAATTGTATTTGTTGCATTAGAGTATTTGTCGCATTTGAGTATTTGTCTCATTGGTTGTTATAAGATGGTTTACAATGTGTTGATATTTCTCTGGCAGTTTGGGTAGATAAGAGAATTTAAAACCATCCTGCTCATCTGATGTTGCTCTGTATTATGCTGTAAGGTGCCAAGTAGGGCAGAATGCCTGTTGTCCAAAACAGCTGGGGAAACCCACTGTATGCTTAATACCTCACCAGCTCATGGAGTGTGATTCACATTTGAGAAGGTGCATTATTTGAATATTTCTGTTTAAAACATATATGATCAGTTTTATACCAAGCAGATGAATAAGAAAACAATTGCATTCTCCATTTCAAAACTAAGAATGGTTCAGCTTAGTTCTCAGACACTTGGATGTAACAGTCAGTATAGACCACATAATCTTTGGTTTATTGAAGCAATTTTATAATCTATATGACAATTATACACAGAATTAATGTGTGATACTTCCATAAATATTTTAAATGGACATTTTAGCATTAAAAATATTATCAATGGTTCTTTATTTCAGTTATTCTAAAGTCTGGCAGGACAATGGAGAAGTCTGAGTGGTAAGTAAAACCAGCTGAAATGTGATAGATTAGGTTATGATGAAAACATGATACTAAATAAACATCATAAAAATAGAAAAAAGAATGTAATTTAGAAGATTACATTTTAAGAAAACAAATATTTTTAAACATACTTATAATTCATAAAGGAGTAAAGTATTATTAATGTATATTTCTATCCAAATACATAAGAGAAGAATTTTAAAAGTAAATTAATTTAAAAGTTTATATGACATGATTGCAATTTCTATGTGAAAAAAGACATGTGCTCATCTCAGTGTTGCTGCTGTAACTGAAATCATGTGCCAGTGTCTGTTTTATGAATGTTTGAAGAGGTAGAGAATTTCTTTTTCTATTAATCATATACCTCAGATTATCTTAAGGTAGAAAGAACAAAAGATCTTTGACTGTTGTACTTGTAAAAGTATATGAACTATAAATGGAGTTTCTAATACATGCTTAGGCAATGATTCAAAGAAATACTACTTCAGTTAAACAAAAACAGAGCTCTAGGATAAAACCTCACCCTGATAATGTAGACAAACGTACGTAAATTTACTCTGGCTCTAGATATATAAGAGCATTAACCTTGAAAAAAAAAACAAACCACAAAACCAGCTCTGTGGTAGTAACTCTAAGCTGGTGAAACCATTCCAGTGTCGCTTTAATAATGCACAGCTGGATGTAGCTGTACCATTGCTTAAAGGCTGGACATTTTGTGAGCCCTTCCTCCATCACATGTTAGGAAGCATACCACACGTAATACCAGGTACATAGTTATCTGCTTTGATAAACCTTTGTCACTCAGTGCCAGCAATCATTCAGCATCCTTTTTGGACTCACTAGAAATACTCAGTCTCAGGAGGACCAATAGTCTATCCAGGAGACTGAGTCTAAACCATACTTAACACTTGGAAATTTCATGCAGTTGTATAAAGTCTGTATTCAGGCCTTCCCTTCAATTGCCTTTATTTCTCCTGTTGGCTCAAGTATTAATAAAGGCTTTTTTAATGAATTGGAGAGCTGGAGGCGTTTGTTTTCAACTTTCAGAAACATTAAATCAAGAAGGTGTCTCTGTGAGTGAAAAAGAAGAAAAACATATGTCTAATTTCTTGCGGCATAGTATATGAGTAGTGACATGCCAAAAGTTCTCCATACCATAGTACAACCGTGGAGCTTGGACTTTCCTGGGGGAAGCATCTTTATTAGAAGCAGTTTTGCAAAAGAAGGATAGAAATTTTTCATATAGGTAGTTTTAATAGCGTTTGTCAAGTTAAAAAGTTAAAACTTTGAGGCAGAAAATTTTGCCTTTCAATCCCTAACATCCCAGAGGGAAGGAGAAAGCTTTCTTCTAACATGGTTAAAGCAGTAGTGTAAGCAATTACAGTTTGCAGGTCTTACCGAGGGCCTGGGTTTATGTCTTCTCCTTTGTCAGAAGACTTTTTCAGAACCTCACTTCTCTCACTGCAAAGCACCATCTGATAATTTCAGCCCACACTCTTTACAGAAGCAGTTATTACTTTTAGTTTGCTTTTTTTTTTTCCCTGTCAGTCTTTTCCTGCCTATATTTTTACTACTTGGTAGTAGTTCTCTGAGTTTCTTCCTTGTCTTTTCAGCCCTTCCTTTGCTAGGAGAGTGGCCCCAGCTCACTTGATTTCCTACTACAATATAGGATTTGATTCTCCTCATCATTCTGCCTTATGTGTTCTGGCTTGAATAGAGCTCTCGGGAGTGTGCATGGCATGAATAGATAAAAGTGAGTTGATGAGTTCTCAGTAGTGCTGTGTACAAAAACTTTAATGTTCACCTGTCCCAGAATACATTTACTTTTTCCTCCTTTTCCCTACCAAGTACTTTAGTAGATCAGAGCTATGTCGTAATGGGTAAACAAGTATTGGTCTTCTTGCTTAGAACTTGGTAGCTCCTCTTCCTGTAGCATATATTCTTACTGTGTCCTAAGGGCAGTTCATGCCCTATGAGCATTTGAATTTCATCCTTTTTCCATTACTTTTCACTCTTCTGGGTTTGCCAGGCAGAGGAACTGATTAATACAAGTACTAGACTAACAGAGAGATCATCATCTGTGCAGACAATGTTTTAACAGTTCTTATCATCAGATGTTTCACTTACAAAACAATATTTTTACCAAAATCTTTTATAGAACAGTTGAGAAGCTCAACCAGAAGTCTAACATTTGGCTTGCATCATTCAATCCAGTAATTTCTTTGTCAGTAAAATCTATTGCTGTCTGCCTTACAGCTCTCACCCTATATTACCATCTCTCAGCTTCTCTAGATACTTAATATTTTCTATTATAATAGCAAATTACATATTTAACTAAATTCTTATTTAAATCCTGTTGTGAAGAAATGGGATAACGGGAAGTGTTTTAAAGTTATTTTGTTGACTGACTGCAAAGGCATAAGGCAAATTCTTTTTCTTTACAAAAGGAAAATGAGTACAGTAGCAAAGATATGTTATTTAATTTGCATGTCATGTTATACGCTTTTCATAGAATCATAGAATTGTTTAGGTTGGAAAAGATTTTTGCAGTCATGGAGTCCAACCATTAACCCAGCACTGCCAAGACCACCTCTAAGCCATATCACTAAGCTCTACATCTAGTTGTCTTTTATATAACTCCAGGAAGTGTGACAGAACCACTTCCCCAGGAAGCCTGTTCCACTACTTAACAACCCTTTCAGTGAAGAAATTTTTCCTAATATTTAACCTAAACCTCCCCTGGCACAACTTGAGTCCATTTTCTTGTGTCCTATCACTTGTTAAGTGATAGAACAGACTGACCTCCCAGCTCGCTACAACTTCCTTTCGGGTGGCTGTAGAGAGTGATAAGGTCTCCCCTGAGCCTCCTTTTCTCCAGGCTAAACAACCTCAGTTGCCTCAGCTGCATCTCTTAAGACTTGTTCTCTAGACCTGCCACCAGTTTTGTTGTCCTGGCACCTGGTTATCTCATAGGTGCCATGTGATGGCACTCAAGAAGATCAAGAAGAACCATCCAATGCAGCATACCCTTGTATCTGCTGCTACATGGATCTCCACTCCTGACCTCCACTGGGATGGCAGACCAAAGGACCTTGCTAGCACACCATCCCTCAAACATCCCTCAAACATTGATGTGCCACTCCCAGGTTTATCTTTATCAAACCTGGTTTTATCCCTTTTCCTATTCAAATCTAGTTTAAAGCTCTTTCTATAAGTCCTGCAAACGTCTCTGCGAAGATCCTTTTCCCCCTTTAACACAGGGGTATCTTGTCTGTTGCCAGCAGGCCTGGTGTTTTGTAACAAACATCAAAACCCCTAAAATTCTGCTGGTGACACAAATCTCAGAGCCAACTATTGATTTGCAGACTCTTCCTGTTTCTTCCATCATCATTCCCTGCAACTGGAGGGATAGAGGAGAGCACTCCTTGTGCTCCTAAACCCTTAATCAACACTCCCAAGACCCTGAAGTCTGTCTTGATTGCTTACAATCTGTCTTGATTGTTGTGAGTTCATTGGTGCCTACATGAAAAGTCAATAACAGGTAATCATGTGAGGGCCATACAAGGGCAGGAAGATTTCTCTTAACATCTTTAACCTAGGCCCCCGAGAGGCAACAGACTTCCCTAAGAATTGGGTCCAGTCTCCATGCTGGACATTCTATTTCCCACTGTTCTGTTCAGAAAGGTATCTGCCTCCCTCTTCTCTGACTATGGTCTGTGTTCTGGTGTCTGCATCAAGCACTGTTTTATTGCATTAATCTTTGCTGCAATTATTTTGTGAGGCTGCATGCAATAAGGGTCCTCCTCAGCATCGTGTGATTTTCAGTAGAGGGTGGTAGTATGAGTGTTTCTTATGTGTCAAGAGCCCTTCAGAATATTTAAGATGGAGGCAACTTAAGAGGGGGAGTTAGATGCTTTCCTTGCTTCAATGAAAAATAGTGACATTTAAGTATTTTAAAATAAGTAAAGGAGGTAAGTAAATGAAATTTCAGTACATTAAATTAAATTTAATTTGATCTAAATTCTGCTTTTCTCCTTTGGGGGGAAAAAAAAAGCACCAGTTAAAGCAAGTAGTATAATTGTTTACATTTGGAAAGAAATTTTCAGTGCCACTTATGACAGGTTTTCCAGTACAGACTTCTGTAGGAAGTATAGTGCTAACTAGAATAGGCTCTCTATTTTTTTTCTGTTCAAATCTGTAAAATTTTAACAAAAATAGCAGACAGGGAAAGAAAACAAATGTATAAAATATATCTGAGAATTATAATTGATGTGATTTCAGTACTTCAGCACATAACATTCATTTCATGCTGGATATTCAATTCCATTTGCGTAACCACTCTGCAGTGAACTGTGCAAGTTCTCCTAAAACAATGAGTTAAACCGGTCTTAAAATGTGATTCTATAAAGTGGGCTGTTAAGAAGGAGGAGTAATACAGATGGAGTTATGTTATGACAGGATGTGTTTCAGCATGTTCAGTAGTAAGTGGATATGCAAGCTGTTATCGTTAACTGTGAACTCTCTGAGGCAAGGACCTATTCTCAATGCTTTATGAAGGCCCAGGTACATTTATGGAACAATATAAATGCATCAGGATAAAATAGAGTTGGTTGGGTTGGTTTTTTTTCCTCAGTTTTCCTCTTGGATTTATTAGCTTAAATTATTTTCATGCTAAAGCATTTGAATTACTTTCCTGACTTATCAGGAAAAAAAGGGTAAATTAACATATTGAAATTGCAGAGGGGTTTGCCTGCGGGGTTGCAGAGACAACTGTTTTTCCCTTTAAGATTTATTTCTCCTTCTGCTTACCTTATTTAAGAGTCCAGTATTAGCATTTATATACTAAGGTATTAAAATCAAGGGCTCTACTAATCTACCCTATGAAATACCTAATTTGTTTAGCTTCAGTGCACAGCAGCACAGGAGAGTTAACACAGGGCTCTCATATAAGTCTTACATCTTGTGACAACACAAAGCACCTCTTGGATGTTAATACACTGTGGGGCTTTAAACCTCATGCATTTTGCAAATATGACCTGAAAACAAAATTCTGCTTCTTACAGGTTTAAATATTCCATTTCTATGAAATTTGTAAGTTAAAAATTGCTGGAATTTTATTTCAAATGTTAATGAAAAACACTTGTCCAAAGGTTTTTAGAAATCACGGATTTTTTTTTTTTTCCCTGTAAAATATTTAAATAACTTTCTAATGTTAGTGTCCACAGTTTTGAATTTATTTTATTTAAAAAGTTAAGATGACAACATTTTCATACTTTACACAGACAAAGCTTCCTTCTAATTTCAGGTTAAATAGTTGTGCTTTGAATTTTTTTTTATCAAGCTATTTTTGTCATAAATTGTGAAACTAGGGCCATTATGAAAAAAGAGTCTAAATGAACAAATTAATAGCTGTCTCAGATACCTTATTTTTAGTGTCCAGTAAAAAAATCCAGAGGTTAAAAAGATTAAAGATGCTTCTAATTCAAACCATTATAAAATACAAAGGTAAAATAAATCACAAGGTTTAATTTTCAGATGGTTCAGAATGTGATTTAGGTGAAGACCAAAAAAGCACTTTAATGCACTAGATTATTTTATATAAGGAATGATCAGTCCATGAGATATTTCTCTGGACTTATTCCAGGAAACGTCTCAGATATGTATAAAAAATGTGCAGCAGTTGCACCACCCATTTTCCCTATGGTTTCTATCTCCAAAGAAGGTAGAAAAATTTATTGTCTTAGATGTGTAAGTTGCCAAGCAGACCTTCCTTTGGGAATCGTCTTCATTACTGTCATTCTTGGAAGCTCAAGTCATGGGCCAATATTCCCTGGTGCTAGTCACTGTACAAACAAATTATGTTTATCTGTGTTTTTTCTATAATGCCAGTCAAGACCAAATTAATGAAAATAAAGAACTGTATCTGTATCTGCTGCAGATTAAAAGCCAGGGTACTAACATCATTAGTCTTCTGCAGGAATTGTTGCATGAAATAAAGTACAATGAATTGAGTAGTGTAGAAGTTCTAGTTTCTAGACAACTGAGCAAAGTCGCAATTTCTACTTAACCTTGGTATATCCTACCTTGAATTTTATGGTTTCTATTAATGCTGCTCTTTCAGGTTCTTTTGAGCGACTGTGACTTTCAGGGTAGGTTGACAGATGAATGCAGAATAATTTTCTGTGACTGCTGGCAACATTAAGGAGGAATCACTTGAGTATCTGAAGCCACTATCCTGCCCTGCTCCCTGGTGGAGGGAGTAGAGAAGATGTCCCCAAGAAGTCAGCTTTAGCTAGTCAGATCATGCATAGTGGTTTATGGATCATACATTTTTGTGATGAAGGAGAAGATGACATCTGATATCATCTTTAAAATACAGTTTCAGTTTATTTGAAAGAAATCTCTACAGAATGATTTAAGAAAGGCTCTGTGTTCTTCCTGAGTTTATAATGATGAAAAGAAATCAGAACAAAAGCATAAAAAGATTGAATTATAGCAGGTAATTCAAATGAAATGCTTACTATGCTAATCTGATCTGCCACTCCTACTCAGTCTGAATGATAGTTTATTTAATAAGCAGTCTTACTGAAGTGGGTTGGTTTGCCATTGAGTAAGTGCTATTCTGTAGGAGGAAGAGTTGCAGCATCCAGCAGGTGATAAGTACAATGTAATGTTTAATCCTTACAGCTTCCAAACAACTGAGCCTTCAGCTACATTCAAAGATGTACAAGTATATTTTGGAAAGAATATATATTTTCTAAAAACTTGATAGCCTTTTTCCATTTCCTGCTAAAACAATTCTCTTACATAGTTTGCAGAAGCTATTTACTCAGAAAATTGCACGTAATTACTTAGTTTCCTTTCTGCTTCTTCCATTTGGCAGACATGAAAAGCTACCAAACCAAAGTAGATTTAAGGTACTCTTTGAAAGATTTTAGAGTATGAAATACACAAAGTTGTGATCCCTAAACAGGCGTATAAGTACATACACAAGCAGTACTTTCAGATATAGATACACATTTAGAAGCAAAGACCCTGCCCAATGGGTTCCTGCAGATAAATTCTTCAGGGCACAAAGATGTCTAATAAGTTCTTGTAGATAGATAAGAGCAAACACATTTATTGTGAACTAGGTTCTTACCCTCTTATCTAATGTTATCTCTGAGATGTTTGTGCCATTTAACTTGACTTCTTACCACTGATGCATTTGTGTAGTGTAAAAGCAGAACTCCCATGATGATAATTGAGAAAATAAAGAAATGATGATGAATTCCATGCACAGACTCTGTCATATCTCCTGAAAACTACGTCGGACTCAGCAGTGTCATATTCCGTAGAAGTGAACAGAAAACAGTTTTCCAAATCATTAGAAGCTAAATGCCATTGTGTTTCCGCTAATAAACAGCTGTACCAGCATGCCAAAGAAAAGGGCAGTTTTGATGGAGAAAGAATACTTTGAAAATTTGCATAGAAATCCAGATATTTCCAAATGAAATGCCAAAAGCATTTAAAGCAGAGGACAAGAGTATTGAATAATAGAAGCTCCTATTAGGTAAATTCATGAAAAAGCTGTGAAAAGTTACAACAATAATATGTACCCTTCAATACATTCTGCTCAGTGAATATGTGAGTGCCTTTGAATCATTTATGCCTACATGCAGAAAACTGATAAATTTTGAACAAATTTAATTGAAATCACCCCTGGAGTGAGTCTGAAGGAAGGATTAAATTTAATGGTCTCACAGAGTGTCGAACTGCAGCCCTAGACTTCTAGCTCTGAAGTCTATATTTTTTCCCAATAAAAGATTCTAAACCTCAATCAGCACTTGAACGTGAGTTTAATCACATCTCAGACATAAAAATCACTTTACTTTGTCCTGTAATGAGACTTAAGAAAGATGTTCAGGCAGACAAATCATAAAGTTTAGTTCCACTTCAGCAGTGTGATAAAAAGATACAGGATTTTTCCCCATATGGTTTCAAGTAGGTTGCTGTTTTGTATCTCAAGTAATATGGCTTTATTTAAAAAGTGTGAATGGGGGTGAACAATATAGGCTGGTTTGGGCATTTGACTGCATCTGTGTTGCTGCCAGTGGAATATCACAGTTGTATATGGGTGCAGGTAGGTTTTCAAACAAGTTACTGATGCTTATGGTTGTAGTCTTCAGGGTCTAAATATGCACGGTCTCATTCTGTGTTACCCCTTGTGTAATATTTTCTTTCTGGCAGCAGCTTTTAATGGCTTATAGTAGAATTCTGTAGTATTATACCCACACTTCTATTGGAATGTGTCAGAATCCAACACTGTATGAACATTTTACTCTTAAAGGGAAATATGTTCTTTTATTTTAGTTTTATAAAGTATTTCTAAGTCTGTTGTGCTTTTGAACTGGTTCCAGTGTGACAGTCCTTTAAAGTAAATTTTTCACAGCTAACAACTAACTCTATTCCTGTTTCTGGTTCCCAGTATGAAACCCTGAAATCTTTTTCACAAAGGTGCAATGGAAGCATAGAGGGAGCTGACGTCTGTGGGATGTGTTCTCTGAGCACTTTGACAGACTATACTCCGAGCTCTGTATTTTATGCAACAGCTAACTACTCTGCTAAATTAGATTGTAGTTGTGGGGAGCACCCTAAAGTGCAATTTTTACTCTCTAATCTAACTATACTTCAGCTTCTCTTCTGTGAAATCAAAATAGTAGTCCCAGTTCTTTTACAAAAGTATTGTGAAGATAAATTAATTAATATATTCCAAATTACGACAAATTAATTTATGTAGTGAGGAATGCCACTGAAAATGCTCACGAGGAAAGTAGTAATTCCATATTCAAGACGGGCTTGAGTTAAGGCTGTGTGAAGAATTGATTTTTCACTTCATTGGCTGATCTGAAAAATTGTGGAAAAAATAAATTTTGGACCGACCTGAAATGATTTTCTCTCATTTTTTTTTTCATGGTAGCATAAAGAAGAGAAGTAATTTACATGTTTTGGCTCAATCAACATGTTTGATTTGTATAGAAGTGAAATATTTCATTGTCATCTTCATTATTCATATATTTTTAATAAATTGCAAGTAGATATTGTTAAGGAAATCATCCCTTCAAGCCAAATTATTGGACATTTTATTTTGAGAATAGAGTAGGAAGTTTTGGGGTTTTTTTTTTATTTGTTTGTTTGATTGTTTGTTTTTAAGTCCCCTCCTCACTGGCAAAATGCAGTTGTGGGTGAAAGAATATATGGATAAACTAGAGCCTGGATCATAATCGTGATTAATCAGGGTTGCTGAGCATGTAGATGGCTGTATTGATTTAAGCACAAAAATCATCTTTCTTGCAGACACAGCACCACCAGTACATCAGCACCTCCCGCTTTAGCCTTCACCATCTTGAATGTCACTTTTTCAGTCTATTTCAAAGTCAAAGTCTTGCTTAGGTAGTTGCATGTTCTCCTTCTGAACCTCTTCTGATCAGTGCATCTGTCACTTCAGTATAAATATTTCAATGGCCATTAATGATAGGTGACAATGCTGTGATAAGTTCCCAGTTCCATGGTAGTAAAGTGATTCTATACATTCTAAAATAAACCCAAAAGTCCTACTTGCTGGCACACAGCAATTGCACTATCCAACCGTGCAAACAGTCTTCTGTACTACCCTGTGAGGTTGCTTGTTGACCAATACCTCTCTCAGAGAGAATTTGGTGTACCACACACTTCTAGATGATGCATGCACTTCTGGTATGTCCTCTATATCACACCCATTTAGCATCAGGGTGACTTCAGTCTGTAAATGTTCAACCCCAGGTTGATGTTACTCTTTCTGATTGGTAATTTAACCTAGTTTCAATTAAATACAGTACATATGATGAGAAGTATGCCTTAAACAATGAGTGGGCAATAGAAAAAACACTGAATAGCTGCTATTAAATAAGCACTATTTTAATTTTTTGCCTGTGACTAAAACATACTATCAGAATACATACCAGGGAGATGAAATGAAGCAGCACAGGCAACAGGGTGCAGGAACTCAGAAAAGTTAAAAAAAAAAAAAATCTCTCTCCCACTTGGCTTTTCTGTGGCTGCTTATTAGAACATTTTTTGGTCTTGATAACCCCTTTTCAAATTATATGCCAGTATCCCAGACTTTCAGCTTCTCTGCTTTTTGGTATAAGAGAATTATTTTCTAATACTTGGAAAATAATAAGCTCAGCATGAAGTTCTCCACTGGATGAAAGGGCATATATTTTAATAACTTCTATAATAACCTCATTGCACTAATACTAGTTTTTATACATATCATGCGTAAAATACATAAACGTAAGCTGTTCTTACAAGCATTTGTATGTGTGTTCATTTCTGTCACTACTGTCACTATTCATAGCAGTATTTTCAACAGACAAATTAGTAGCTTGTTTGGATTTTTTCCTTCAACTTTAGTTTGTAAAAGGAGTGCCAGATTTAAACTATTACTTCAATACATATATTTTCTTCTTGAGAGATACCTCTTACTTGATATCATTCTCTACCTCTTTGGTCAATTGGAGCTCTGTTATTCATAGGTGTGGATTTGGTTTAACTCATCAGCTGGAGATGAAGAGCTGTGAAAAAGTCTAAGTTAAACACCTCCACTCTTGACATTCTTGATACAAGTACCCTTCCAACAAGAAACCGCGTTCACTTTGAGTAGCTGAATCTGTATGACTGCACTTTGACCTTTAAGTCTACCAAGTTACCACACCTGTCACTGCCACAGCCAGGGCTACGCAATGTCCACTCTCTACCTTCAGCAGCACCCTCCTACCCAAACACCATACAGAAATGCCAGTTTAGTACTTGCAGTCTTCACATCTTGAAAAGCCACAGTAAAACTTCCAAGTCCTAACTATTATTTTCTTTGCAAGTGCCTGTCCATGGAGTGTTCACTTTAGATGAAATTGAATTCACTCTTTTAAATATTGACATTTTAAACTGAAAGTAAGCTGCATGCTGTAATCTGAATGAGATTCGTGCTGTATGCTAAAGTTCTAGGATACAGATGAGTACAGATGATACTCTGTGTAATGATATTGAAGAATTAATGGAAAAAATATGTTTCCACTGATCTGGAATCCAGTAACATAGAGAAAAATTCCAAGGATTATACTCATATCAATATCAACTTGACTTTAATGTCCTTAAACCCTATTGCACTGAAAAGGTAGATCATCACCTGGACTGAACTAATTTCTTTAGGACAGTAAAACTACAGCATAAAAGTGAAGTCATCTTCATTGACATTCATTAAGATGGAGTTCAGAGAATTTCCTATATCCATGTCATCTTTTTTTTTTCCTTTTTCTTTTTCTTTTTTTTTTTTTTTTCCAGGAGATGAACTGGAGAAATCTCAGAATGAAGAGATGGTGAAAGTTTTTAGAGCAAATTGGTTATTTGAATAATAAACATTACCAGAATAAGTGGAATTAATCAAACAGTTCAAAGGCAACTTGGATTTTAAACATAAAAGCAATTGATGTGAGTCATCTATTTCTTTGGCTGAACTATTGTAAGAAAAGAAGGTGACAAGGTTAAGGCCAGTCATTAAAAATAACTCCAACAGAGAATTCAGGGATCTTCTATGCAGAAGGATAAGCGTGGACATCTGATTTCCATACAGGCAAATTGGAAATCAGCAAAAATGACCCTAATTGACAGATCATGGGATGATGGATGAATGAACCAAGTCTAATACCTTTGCTCTTTGGTTTATCAACGTCAGAGACAGGATACAGGGTAAAATGGGTAAGGGTCCATATCTCTGTTGGAAGGCCATTCCTCCGTATCTCTGGTTTCAGAAACAATTTGTCTTTATAAAGCTTTAGACCAACTAAGATGAAAACGTAAATAATTTCCTAGACTGAACTATGACTTGTTCTCTTCAAATCAGTCGCCCATCCTAATGAAGATGAGTAATTAGCAATGTTTGATGTCTAATGAAGAAGAGGTGTGATTATATAGATGGGCTAAGGGAAAGTGTTCTCTGCTCAGGAAAAGATCTTGAGGAAACTCCCACAGACCACGTAAATACAAAAGCAAAAACAAATGCCCTAAAAGAAAACTGTGAACCTATCTAACTGATGCACAGAATAGTCATTACTAGAGAGAACACAAAGGATTTGAAAGAGATAAATATATTTTGGTGCTGAAACTGTAACAGAACATCCCTGACTTTGCAGACCAATGCAACTATTTAATGTCAAAGACTGCAAATAAATTTTCAGTATAATCAGATTTACCACTAGCTCCACTCTCAAGCCACTAAAAATCACAAGCCAGACATGGTCTTTTCAGAACTAGCTAGTTGGGATTTTTTGGCTTACTAAGTTGATTCAGAAAACCATACTGTTTAAAGTTCCTTTATTCCTAAAGCCAGTTAACATTTATGCAATGTTTTTCTACAAAGCAAATCCAGTATTTCATGTGAGATCCTACAGAGAACACTAATTGTCTATGAGCTAGCATTTACACAAATAATTATAATAAAAAAAATTAGACAGTGGTTTACTGAAGGTTATAATGGGGTAAGTTGAAAGAACCTCAGAATTATCTTTAATTTGGTTCAGGAACAACCATCTTAACAGGCTCACTTCTCTTCATTTGACGCACTGGCTTCAGAGTCAGAAAAAACTAACTTGCCCTGGCAGGCTGTTCCTGTCAATGTAAAACTTTCTGGCCTTTTCTTTAGATTACCTTAGACTATCTTTCCTTTGCTAACACTTTCAGATGACAAATGCTGATCAGACTGAGGAACAGATTTAACACTTACCTTGGTGCATGGTTTATTTCTAAACAGTTCAGAAAACAAGTTCTTAATTCTTCTTTCTTAAATCTTCCAGTATCATGTTCTGTTGATTCCTACATTTTTTAAACTATACAGTCATAAGCTATTATTCAAACTTAGTGTATGTTAGACCGACTTGTTATCACTTTATCTTCTTTTCCATATGATTTTTATATGATATGGAAAAATATGGAAAAAAAAAATTCTGGTGGCCTTCATGTAGTTAAGTTTTAATTAACATCATACCTTATGAAACCACAATTCTAGTTATTTCCATGCAAGACAGTAATACATAAATTACATCTTGGAGCATGGTAGCATTTTATTTGTATATTTTGAAGAGAAACAGCTGTAGGACTTTTAACTTAGTGTTGTAAAACAATAGAATTTTTACACTTCAATTTGTTTTCCAACTTCATAAGAAAAATTGCAGGAGAAGCTGACAAGTAAAAAATAGTTAAATGATTTTGTATCCTTCCATCTAACAGAGATCTAGAAATCTGGGGGGAGGGGGGTGGAGGGGGGGTGGAATCACTCATCAGGAGCTATTAACTTTTTGTTTGGGCCTCACAGTCTGCTTTCTTTGACAAACAGATTTCAGAATGGAAAAGATCTTAAAGCCTCTTTGAATAAATAAATAAAAAGAGCTGTAGCTTGCTTGATTTTTTTCAAGTCTAATCATACTTAAGGGCAGCTTAAGCTTTTTTGCTGAAAAAGGCATCTGTCATGAAGTGTGAGGGCTGAAGGATCTCTTGAAACAGGAAAGAAAGTATCTCAGGTTGATGGAGAGATTTCTTTCAGGGAGAAGGTTGTGGGATCAGTGTTGCTTTTCTATATCCATACTCTCTCCAGTAGCATTCCTTCTTAGTTTCTCTTCATCCTGTAGCAATTTAAGAGACAGAGGGTCTCGGCTACTTCCATCTAGAGGACCACTGAAAAGTTATATTGAAAACTGACACCACAACAAGAGGTACACTGATATTCAAACCTAAATTAAGTTAAATAATTTTGTTCACATGTCCATTTGCATGTTTTATATAACTGTGAATAACAGTTTTTTTATTCTTCTACTACTGTCTAAACATCTTTTTTCTTGCATTACTCTCTTTTACATTTCTTTCTTGGTGGTTCTGACTTCGGTCACACTTTATAGCAAAAAGCTGTTGTTTTTCCTTTCTTCTAATTAAATCTTTTAAAGTTTGTGTGTCTCCTCCATCTCTATGGCATTATACAGGTATGTGTGCACACTCACCACATAATGTGGTAGTCCTCTTGTGTAGTCCTCCCCACTCAACCAAATCAAAGCTAAGCCCCCCTTAATCTTACTGTCTTCCCTCTTTGGCTGTACAGCAATGACAGCTCCCTGTACCTGCAGTGTAGTTGAAAGGAAGTACATCAAGTCTACATCTTTTATAGGAAAAGGCTTACTCTAGATTATACACTTGCTAAAAATGGAAGTCTTCATTCTCTGGAAACTAAATTACTCCAAAATCACAGTAGCAATTTTTCCCCCACCCATGCCCTTGCACAATTACCAGCTGTATCCAACATGAAAGAGTGGGTGGAGTTAGAACAGATTATTGCAAAATTCCCATGAAAAATAATTCATATGAAACTACCCAGTCTTGAAGCAGCAGATTAAAAGTATCCACTCTGGATAAGTCCTTAAGGTTGGGTTTTTTTTTTTTTTTCCTGGTATATTTTTTGTTAGGATTTGGGTTTTGTTTTGGTTTGTTTTTTTCCCCTTAAATTGCCCTTTGTGGTCATGGCTTGGGGCTTGTGTTAAAAAAAAAAACCTGAGAACTTAACTTTAGCAGCTTCATTTTTACATTACAGTAGCAGATACTGTTATAAACACAGTTGCCCTCTAACTGAGGGGTTAGTGAGCACAGTAGAAAAAGTGTAGCTAGTACAGAAACACAATAAATTCCAAATGCATTACCTCTTCTCTTCTCCTTTCCAAATACAAAACATTCAACTGCATTGGATTCTTTGATTCTTGATAACAGGGCTCAGTTTCTAAATGTAACGTGCCCCAGGTTACTTTGTAAGTTTTCTTGGCCTGTGATCAGGAGCACACCTGACAGATGCAGACTACCTCTCCTGTCACCTCCATGTAATCCTTCATGTTTTGTATCAAAGAATTCCTCCAGCAGTTGAAAGCAAATTTATCCTCAAAGGTATTTATGACAAATACAGTAATTCCTTTTAATGCAGGGACTGTTTAATCCACCAACCTATTAAGTACAGAATACCTCCAGCAAACAACCATTACTTCTCATTACCATATTGCACTTAAAAATACAATTAATCCTTTAATAGGAATCTAAAATACATAGTTTCCTCTATGCAGCACCTCTGCTGATAGTAATCTGCAGAAAGTGCTATCCAAAAGTTAATTAAGAGCAAAGTGTTCTTACATACTAGGCTTCCTGTTCAGACACACAATGGCTTGATGTTATTGGTGCTTTCCCTGATTAAAAGGATTTACAATACATAGTTTTGGGAAAGAAGCTCTATAATTGCTGCTAATTGCCTTCATTTTTTGACGGTTGGGTGTATTTCACATGAATCTTGTTTAACTGTGCTAGATATTTTCCAAGTATATATATTAAACTTTTCCTTTTATTAATTCAGAAACTAACTACAAGTTTCTTTTCTTCCTTACTGGTTATTCCCCAAACTATTTTGGTAAAGTGTTTTTCCATAGACAATGATAATTATACTTAAATAGAGAATAAAAATAACTTTGTGATTAAATTTTCAGGCTTATGGCTCAGAAAATATGGTCTATATCCTCACTTGCACAACTGATTTGCTGTGTCATTGAGCAAGACAGGGAAGACTACAGCTGCTTTTCTCCCTGTTTTTTACTGAAGAGTGTTTGCTTTTTAAAATATATCTTCTTTTGTCTAATTAGAGTTAATCAAGACTAATGACAAAATTAGAAAATTAATATTGCAAATAATATAAACATTGAAACAATCACATGACTCACCTGATTACAGATTCTGAGTAGCGTATTTTATTTTGTTGAAGTAACTTCAGTCAACATATTCTGTCTCTTGAAGTGGACAACACCACTTTGTCCCAGCTCAGTTTCCATTTACAGATGAGCTGCCTCAAGATTTTTTTTGCCTGCGTTTTTGCCTGGAGTAGAGCAAATATAACAGTTGATACTGACAAATTTGATCATGGGGTGTCCCAAAAGATAATTTTAAATACTGTAAGACCTGATTTTTAACCATCACACTCTCTGATTTGAAGCAGGAATGTAAGCAGAGATTTTTCTCATACAAATAAGGGTATGCTACTGTTGGAGATGAAGGCCTCATCTACTGGAACTGTTTTACCATGACAATAACAAACACATAGCATCAGGACTTGGTGGATTTGTGTATGTCCAGCTCTGGGAACAAAATCACCAGTAATATGAGTCTCAAAGGTTCCAGTTGTACAGGGGAGCTACATTAATAAGGATCTCTGAGATGTCTTGAACTTAGTAGTTGCATTTCAAACCCCATAGCCTGAAGCTGTTTTGCCAATTATGATAGATGGCTCTAGAACTACCTTACCAAGCAGTGCACTGCAATAGGAATGGACCTGTGGTATGAAACAATTAGTGCCAAGAGCCCGGGATCCATGTTGTATAGGTGTTTTCAGGAGGCAAGGGTTACTTCAGACTGGCTGTAGTCTATCTCCTATTAGCAGCTGGAGGATATTAGATACATTCTTGGAGTGAATATTCCAAATTAGTTTTGTTTCAAATAAGTCTAGCTTGTATGCAGTTAGGGATGGCAGTAGGGACATTGACTCTAAAGCATATTTTTGACCCTAGCTAGAAAAAAGTGAGAACTTGCTTAATTTCAATGCACACTTCTTCTTTCATTGTTATTGTTTTCCTAGCAAAATTCTAGAATGCCCTAAGGGTACTTACTCTCTGCTGTCTGTAATATAAAAAAGAAATAGCAAAACGTGCACGATGTTATCCATTAATGTTCATAATAATCTTGAAAATCCAAAGTAGACAGCACCATAGAAAGGTTATTTCTGCTGTCTATGATTCATAAAATCACAGTACTTATCTGGCTTTTTTGTTGTTGTTGTTATTTTATTATTTTAGCTGTTTTGTTTTTGAGCCTGAGAAGCCAGCAACATTCAAATGCATTACTTTTTTTTTAGGAATATGTCATTTATTATGAAAAAGGTCTGTTAGCAGCAAACATCCTGAACTCTGAAATTTTTTTATAATAATTGACAGGTCTGTATGAAACATGCATGGCTGGCTGATTTGGCTTTTATGTTTTAAAAAGCTGCCTTGAAAACCTTCAATATTTGGCAAGATCTTCCACCATTTACCAGTTTTCATGACTCGTTTATTAAAACATGTTTTCACCTGTTTTGTCAATGCTTTTCATTTTTATAATGTGCATACTACATCTTTGCAGAGACATAGCTTGTACATTAATTTTAATACAATTTCTAAAATGATCAGGAAGTAAAACTCAGAATTTCAGAATGTGTCAAGTAACTGTGTCTAAGTACAGGATTTAATACATGATTAGTAGCTGATGCCTACTGTTTTCACAGAATATGAAGGGAGATATATCCAAAACAATGAGTTGTAGATTCTAGCTGAAGCGAATTTTATTTAACTGAGAATTGGCACAAACATCCTTTGTAGTCCTATACTTTTTTTTATCCTCAACATTAAAAACTCCTCATGTTTAACAAATTTGTTTCCACCTATGCAATGTAATAATCCTACTTCACTTTTGATTTTATAGAAGGAACATACAGATACTAATTCGTATCTGATTTAAATGAGCATGTTCATGCTAGTTAAGGTATTCAGTTAGATTGCAGTCTTTCCAGATGAGTTATCTGAGTGAGAATACTTTTCCTGAAGATGTTGATGTGGGAGGTTTTCCCTTTAGCGACTTTACATACAAATTAGATACGTGTGTGTCTGATTAAAAAAAAAAAAAAATAAAGAATTAACCTTATAAATGATTTTCGGAACTAAAAATATCGGGCAATTATTGTTAACAATGAATCTATACCGTGCAGTAGAAACTACTGACAGGAGAAATATCTATACTCATCTTTAGTTTTCAGTGGTTTAAGAATATTAATGGAAGGAAAGTATAATTTAATAATTTCTTCATATTTATGGCCTGCAAAATAACAATATTTGTAAATGTTGTCATTAATATCACTAAACTTGTATCCTGTACTTGAACAAATCTTGTATTTTATGTGTATTTTTATATTTTGTATTTTCAGTTTTATTTAACTTCTTAACTCAGCTAAGCCCTTGTGATTTGATTCATACAGGAAATTTAACTTCAGTGTGAAAATAAAAGGTAGGGAATAAGATCAAACTCAGGGCTTGTCATGCCCTACGCTATCATTAGCACTGTCTTAATTTTATGAGAAATTGTTTATGGATTTCTTAATGTGACATTCACTTTTAATCAAAGTGATTGCATATTCATTTCCCAACTGCAGTATTAAGTGAGATTTATACTGTTACCTTTATAATCAACAGTGCAGGATACAGAGATGTTTTTTGTCTCTCCCCCCCCTTTTTTTTCTTTTCCCTTTTCCTGAAGCAAAAGGATCTATATACAATTAAAAGGGAAGGGGCATAATGTCTTTATTTTTGGTTGTGAAGAAATAGGGTTAAACCCTATTTGTAAGACTGAAAGTGTTGTTTCATAACCATACTTGGCCTAAGGTGCTCTTAAAAAGTATCCTAGAATGAGTCACAGAGGCACCTAAACTTGCCATTTACAAGCAGATAATCAAGTAGAGTTTGGAGGTATTTTTAAATATTACTGTGTAAGTTTTACTTATTTTTAAGCTATTGCATTGTGCTTCAAAACAATCAGATGAATCTGGTGGTGAGGAGGAAGAGATATTATTTATAGATTTCCCAGTCAAAACTGAGATTTTTTTCCTCCCCCAGAAATCTACTAACAAATGTTTAGAATGATTTAGGTCAAGAAGAAACCATAAAAGCGTTTCATGATAGCAAGCCTGTACTATAGGACTCAAGTTCTACACTGATATTGCAACACAGTAAGGCTTACAAATGCACAAAGTCTTACCTTTCAGAGTGGATTTATCTTGATATGTGTTGGTTCTGGAGGTTCAGGAGCTAATTCAGGACTAGATGCTGATATTGACAGAAAGTCACAAAAGAAATTTCCATTTCTTCAGTTCTTTAGAAAGAATAACTTCACTTTTGTATCACTGTACATATTTCCTAACACTCTGATCATTTCCCTTGCTTCCCTTTGGACTCTGTCCTCTTGATCCACAACTTCTGTAAGATTTTGTGCATATTTTATCAAGGAAGACTACTACTTTTGAAACTTACTAAAGCTTTTTCACTTTTTATTTATTTATTTATTTATTTAAACTGATGCCTCATTTGCAGCTTTTCAGTCTGAGATCTTTGGTGCTGAACTGTAACTTTGGAAGTCAACCCTACTCCTGTGTTTCTTTAATTAATCTTGTTTGCTGCTGCAGATCCACTCAGCAGCCTGACTGATCCAAATGTTTCTGGGGACATGATTAACTGAGCAGAATTTTCTGTGGATTTGTGTTGGCTAGTTGACAGAAAACCGACAAATGGATAATCTTTTTGTTGCCTAACCCAAGATGTAAGTCACTACTTGAACTAGTGAACATAACTAAATAGAAGGTAAGGTTCTATGTAGTGGAAGAGATGGGTTGGAGGTGAGAGGCTGATGGAAAATCCATATTATGTCAGTGGGTTTTTTGGAACTTAGGAGACATGAGTGTTTAAAATCACTTTCCCACCTTTCTTCGGGTCTTGCTATCAAAACACACAGCTACTCCAATTACATGCCTTCAACGAACACCGGAAGAACTGAGTGCTTACTCCAAGGTATTGAAGACCACAGGATTCTCTCAAGGTTTGGATTTCTGGTTGGGAAACAATCTAATTATCAAGATGAATACTGATACCAACCAATATTTCAACTGAAAATGTCTATGTAGGGGCTTGGGGTTTCCCTCTCTCTGTTAGAAAACCAATGCACAGGTCTTTGACTAATGACACTGTATTGCAAGATCACCATCAAGAAAGATATACATGATTCACAACTAATTCATGTATATGTTCATCAAGGTAAATGGAGACACCAGAGACAAGTGGGACAGAACTGGAAAAAAAATAAGATGAAAAGGATGAATAAATACTTTGCAGAAGGTCTTTTGTTTATGTCTTTTAGAAGCTGTTGAGATCTAGGAGGTGGAAGATAAGAATACGAGTGTACTGAGTGGAGAAGAGAGTCAAAGACTGTAGGAACAAGAGAATACTCTGAATATTCAAAGACAGTCTTGTTTGGTAAAGAGTATAGCACTTGAGACAGACGAAGAAATGAAAAAATCTCTGGGTCATGGAACATGTTCAAAACCACTTTGTGACAAAGAGAAGAAAATGAACAGTGGTTGTTTGGGGCAAGCCAGATTGGCCTTATTGGATAGCTAACTGAAGTGGGAAACAGCAGTACTTAGACAAACTCAATCTTCCTGTTTAAACAGAAATAGATCTGGCAGAGACAATACTGCTCTGATATTCCCCATTATGGATTTGTTGAGTTTATTGTTCTAAGGATAGAATTTTATATTTGCCCTTATTGATTTACATGTGGCTTTTTTTTTTCTCCAACTTGACAAGGCCATTTCAATTTCTAATCCTGTCCTCCAATGTCTTTGCATCTGTCCCAGTTTGGTGTCATCTGTAGATTTAATAGGCTTACTCTCTGTGCTATCATCCAACATTGTAATGAAAATATTGAATCATATTAAATTAAAGACAGGCTCCTGAAGAGCCCAATTTGATAAATCTCTCCAGTTTGACAGTGAGCCACTGATAATTATTCTCTGTGTGGTTTTCCAACCAGTTATGCTCACCAAACAGCAGTATCATCTAGTTTATATTTCCATGGCTTGCTTATGAAAATGTCATGTGCAACAATGTCAAAAGCCTTACTAAAGTCAGCATATGTGACATACTTCTCATCCACAAGTGCTGTTAACTTTTTATACAATGAAATTAGAATAGTTTGACATGATTTGTTCTTAATGAATCTGTGTAGGCTGCTTCTACTCTTATTTTTAAGGCACTTAGAAGTGTTTTCTTATTT
This sequence comes from Todiramphus chloris collaris, assembly GCA_025345505.1. Classification (NCBI taxonomy): domain Eukaryota; kingdom Metazoa; phylum Chordata; class Aves; order Coraciiformes; family Alcedinidae; genus Todiramphus; species Todiramphus chloris. The sequence continues at coordinate 2,576,680 of JANVCC010000319.1, forward strand.
ATTCTTGCTGTTTTCCAGAAATCAGAATTTTACATCATCTTTTTTTATTTAATTTTGACAAGTTTGCTGACAAAGTTTATGTTAATATGGCTTAGAATAAGGCTTGCCTGTCTCTAGTACTACTCAAAATAGAAATAAGACCTTTATCCAGAAAAGATTTCACATGCATACAGCCCTGTACTTGTAAATCCGTCTGTGCTGGTTTTGGGTGGGATACAGTTAATTTTCTTCACAGTAGCCAGTAGGGGCTATGGTTTGGATTTGTGCTGGAAACAGTGTTGATAATACAAGGATGTTTTTGTTATTGCTGAGCAGAGCTTACACAAAGTTAACATCTTTTCTGTTCCTCACATCACCCCACCAGTGAGTAGACTGAGGGTGCACAAGAAGCTGTGTGGGGACACAGCTGGGACAGCTGACCCCAACTGGCCAAAGGGATATTCCGTACCATATGACATCATGCTCAGCATATAAAGCTGGGAGAAGAAGGATAGGGGGGGTTGCTCAAAATGGCATTTGTCTTCCCAAGAAACCATTATGTGTGGTGCAGCCCAGCTTTTCCTGAAGAAGACAGCTGAACACCTGCGTGCTGATGGGAAATGGTTGAATGAATTCCTTGTTTTACTTTGCTTGTATGTGTGGCTTTTGCTTTACCTATTAAATTGTCTTTATCTCAACCCACAAGCTTTCTCACTATTAATCTTCTGATTCTCTCCCATTTCCCACCAGAGGGGTTGTGTGGGGTTTGGCTGCTGGGATTAAAACGTGACACCATCCAATGCCCTCTCACTATTTTCATGTTTCCCACCATCTAGTTTCTTCTGTTACATCCTTCTGAAAGTTCAAGGTTATCAGGATGAAAGCATATTTCTCTGTCCACCTTGCAAAAGTTCTTGGACACTTTTGAATATTTTCACACCCTTTATTTTCACAGATGGGACCATTATCAGAATAAAAAGAAAGCTATGCCCCCCCTTGCTTTTCTAGGTTGTTCTCTCTCTCTGTCTCTCTCTGTCTCTCTCTTCCTCCAGAAAACAGATTCTTTGGACAGGTTTGTGCATTTCAGTTCAGACATTGTTTTGTTTGTCTTTTGTGGGGACAAGTTGGTTTATAGGACAGAATCAATACTACCACTAAAGTGAAATGTGTAAATTGCATACTCCTTTCCTCTCAGCTTGTGTGATGTTAGAATCCATTATCTGTACTGGTTTTTCAGCAGCTCACTTAAGTGGTCCCATTAAAGAGCAAGAGAGTAGTAACCTCTCTCCCCTGGAACCCTTCAAAGACATTGATATACCAGTACTTGGTATTAGTTATCTAGAGAAAATAGATGGTGTACATAGCTATGAAACTTGTATGACTATGTTTTAGCTTTGTTTTGCTCATGCTGCTAAAGTACCTGATTCCTGGCAAGGGCAACTACAGTTTTGAAAACAGGCTGTTACACAGAGACATGGTCTATGTCCCATCATAAAACTCACCTTCTATTCTTGCTTGATTTATTTTAGAAAGCAAAAGCTGAAATTCTGAAAATATGAAATAAACATTTTTACCAATAAATATTAATATATTCTATTGTATGGAGAATAGAAACAATTGCAGCACGTGTTCTAAAGTACTTAGTAGGTGTTTTTGCCAGAAAAGAGTATCAAAGTCAGAAGCAAGAAATTTGTTTTCTTACTATTGTTGGAGGCTGTACAATTTAGAGTATATATGTGGTGAACAATGATCAAGTTAAACAAGAGAAATAAATCACCTCCCAACAACATCTTAGCATTTGTATCTAAGCTTCAGTGATCTTCTAACAACAATATTTCAGCTTATAATTGGGATAGTTAAGTTTACGCATTTGGGCAGTCAGGCAGTTATGTAGCAGAAACTTCAGTGATCCAGCCATAACTGGATCTTAATTAATCCTGTGACCACCTGCAAAACAGCTTTATACTGTGAGTAGTGCATACTACTGGGAAACATGGTAACAGAGCCTAGCATAGGTTTATCTGTGCCTTGTGAAGTGGGTGGGACAACATAAGAAAATATTTCTTACATATAAAGCATAAGACACAAAAAAAACTTACACACTGTAAGAGGTGTCTTTCCCAGGAAATCAGTGCATATGAAATTCATGGTCCAATTCAGAGGCAGATAAATTTATGTTGCTTATTGATAGGCACTCTGACATTGTATACATTATAATAATATCATAATAGCGTGAAAATTTAATGTTGATAATTTTATTATTAATTATTAAAACTTGTTTTGGTTTTAGATCCTATGTGTTGATATTCTAATTACCAGAAGTTGCACATTAAGATACTTAAATTGGCAAAGACAGCATATTACATTGTCCTGTTAGTGTGGTCTGAAATAGTGAGATGCCGAAAAGTATCTTTGCTCATGGTATTTCACATTCAAGTTATGTATACTTTGAACAAGCAGCTACAAGCTTTGTTGATTTCTTTTTCCATAACTTGCCCCAAAATCTGAAAAATACCCACTGTGGTCACAAATTTATTCCAAATCTCCCTGTATTCAGTCAACAAATCAATAAATTTTAAAAACACAACACCCCTCTTCCCATGAAAACCATCAGACAACAACAAAGAAACAAGCAAATGCTTGTAACCTTCAAGAAATAAAATAGCCCAACCCTATGGTCAATGAAGAATAAGAATAATTTTAAAAGCTACTGTTACAGGTATATTGCATTTTCTTATCTGACAGTATCCATTAACTGTTTCTTCCATTTTGGAAATTCTGATGATATTGGTGCTGCTTTCTGGGAACAGGAATGGCTGGAGATCATGGCCTTCTCCACGTTAACAGAAAATTTCCATCACTGAACGCACATCAGATATGAAGTTTCTCATGAAGGTGTAAACATTTTTTATATATTTTGATTCATAGCCATGTAGAACTCTATCTGGAATCTGAAGTTTGTGTGAAAATTATCAGTAGTTTTCATGGATGAGAATATTATTAAAGCCCATCAATCTCAATCACAGCTGGCTAACTTTACTGGAACTCCTGACTCTTTCCAGTCATCAGCTACAACTGGAGTACTGTTATAACTCAAGCCAGGACACACACTTGCTATATGCTGCTGAGGATATATTTTTTTTCAGAGGCATGTATTATAAATAATTAATTTTTTTTAGATCTGAATTATTATTTGCCAAAAGAAGAAAATTACTGTATCTTTAATGCATATTTTATCTCTTAATTTATTTTTTTTTTTTGTAATATATTTGAGGTTTTTAGAACATCCATGGCAGTAGTGTTTCTACAGACTGTTGAGGGACAGCAGTCCCACTCCCTAGAAGAATCCTAAGGCTTTAGAGGCAACCAGTCAGGGGAAGAATTACTATGTGAGGGACAATGGGAAGCTTAATTGTGATTCTTGAAATGGGAAGAGTTCTTAGGCTATGAAATATTATATGAACTATAAAAATGGTTCCTATCATTATTAGTAATATTACTGTTGTGAAATAATCAATGAGAAATTATAATGGTTTTCTTTAGAAATTAGTAGGTACTTAAGACTTTGTGAACTTAGTCTCTGTTTTACTCCATTTTATTCTCATGCACTGTTATTTTAGTGTTTCTCATAAAATTATTCTGAAAACAGATGTTGAAAAAAAATGAGAGAAGCCATACATAAGTAAAAAGGTTTTTTAATAATAATAATAATAAAAATAATAAATATTGATTTGAGATTCAAAAGAAGACTGATCAGCATTGAAATAGGAAGTATGTATTAAAGGTAGGCTGATTTTTTTTTTAAACTCAGACTTCAAGGTATTGTTTTTTTAAGGTGGGAATGGAAGTAGAAGAAGTTAGGATAAGGAGAAAATCTTATTGAATGTAGTAAGCTCGAGAAGGCCATGGAAATTAGTGGCCCACAAATACACCTAAGAAATAACTCTGCACCATCAGGCTTCATTTTCTGTGTCCTGGAGAGACTCACCTGGGAGCAGAACATTATATATCTCAGCCCAAGTAAAACAGATTTTTTGACCTGCCATTTTTGAAAATGGGAAGATGCTGCTTGTTAATCACTGTATTTGCCCTTGGAATATTAAATAAAAGGCAAGAGAAGGAGAGAGGGAGAGAGAGAGAGAGAGAGAGAGAGAGAAAGAAAGCAAAGGAGAACATCTGTGCATTACAATCTAATGAAAAAGAAAAGAAAACATTATTTAAGAGACTTCTCACAAGAAATGCTAGAAGCAGAAATGCAATTGATTTACTCTGTCAGCTGAACCTTATTTTAGCTGAAAACAAACAACACAGGAAATCTAAAAAATGTGTGTATTTCACATGAGAACAAATATGCAACAATCTTGGTTCTCAAATAGTTCAATGGTCTACATTTAAGCATAGAGGTTACAAAGTCAAAAACCAGAATGTCCATGTATAGCAAATTAAGGTTCCTTCATGAATCCTAGGTTCAGTTAGCTAGTTTTGTAAGAAAAAATATGGAGTAACTGGTAATATTTTCATGTCAACAATTAAAAACATTTTTTCTTTCATTCTTTTTAAAAATAGATTGGTTTTGTAGTGCATATACATAAGTTACAACTTTAAAATAAAAAGCCCCTGAAGGACCATTTACAAAAAAAAAATACACCTTTTTCCAAATTCTAAATTCAGAAATTAATAATGAAAGAAATCTCATAATGATATTTTACTAGAAAAGAAAATACCTCAGAAAACCCAAGAACATAAATAAAACACTATATCCTAATACTTGCTAGCTATTTTGCTGCATTAAATAACCTCATTCTGTCTGGGCTGGCTAGGTGAACCTGTTCTCCCACAGAACTTGAGCAACGCTGCAAAGAATAACCAGGACATAATTGATGGTGTAATACAATTTGAGAAGAAATGAACATGAACAAAAAAACAACAAACATAATTTGTCACCTATAATTTTAGTCAGGAGTTTAGAAAAATATTACCCACCTTTAATAACTTATGAACCTTTTAGAACTGACCTGTTTGTCTATTTGCTACTGAATTTCCAGTGTTTTTGTAATTGCTGCACCAAAGCTGTAAAAAGCACTTTTAATGCACATTTTTATCCATACTGTGTCTTCCTTTCTTTCCATTGCAGAAGAAACCCCATAAAATGGTCTCTGATCATCAGGTGTATCCTGGGCACAGGCAGCTTCAACGGCCTGGGTAACTGTAGATTTCATGCTTGTTTGTCTTCTTTGAATACAGGATCAAATCTTAAGGGGATTCTAAATTATGTATCCCTTCACGTACAGCATTGTTATATATAGTACTTTTGTTGCGTGTTTTCATTAACCCAGTGCACAGAAGAGGAAAGAATTACAGTTCCAGCATGACAGAAATTAAAATATTTGCATAAATGGTAACATTTTAGGAAGTAAGAAAAATAAAAGTTAGTATCATATTACATACTGATGCACTGAGATCACCGAAGGGTACAAAGAAAAATATTAAAAAAAATTAAGCAGGTCTTTTAATCTTCCTTTCAAGCACCACCATTTACACAGTTCTCTGAATGGCGTAACTCTCTGACTTCAAACTTGTTCATCTCTGAAGGCAAACTGAAACAGTCAAACTTCCTTGGGAAGAAAAAAGGAAAAGAAAACTTACAGGGTAAGCTTAATGTTTCTCTAGAAATAGAGAAGCGGAAATAATTTTAGTACCAGTACTTCTGTACTCTGGATGGGAGACAATCATTCAATCTACCTAATTTCCCACCTTCAAGTAGGAGCTCCCTGAGTATACATTAACAATTTTATTTGAATCAGCAAAATGCTTTTAAGGAAAGATTCACCATTCTCTCCGATTAACGTGTTAATTCAGATCTCAAGGCCACCTCAGAGTATACAATCTGATATTCTTTCAGATTAAACAAACCAGGAAAATTTACCCTTTAAACACCCCAAATGCACTCCAGTTGCTGATGGGGGTTCAGACCATGACAACAAACTAGAGGTAGTCTGAACTCCTATCAAAATGTGCATGGTATGGACGCTGGCTCTTCATGAGCTCTACAGACCTGATCCTGTTGTGATGTACTACTTCCAGATGTAGTAGATGCAGTCTTCCTTTCTCTTTCACAGGAGCTCCAGTTACAGTCCTAGGCAATGAAGGACACTCATGTCCAGCTCTTTCCAGCTTGTCTTCTCTGGCAGCCTTTTTTCATCTCCTTAGTTCCTGAGTTAAAAGACAGTTTCTCAGTGGGACATTCTTTGTTCAGTTTCTTGTCTCTCAGTGAAACCTGATGACAGTTTGCCTCTGTTATGATTTTTACTTAAAGAAACTACATAACATTTCTATTAGTATCAGCCATACAAACTGAAAACATAAATTAAAAATTAATAATGATGACTTTGAAAAGAAGAAAAAAATTTACACTCACTCTAGTTTTAGTAGTTCCTCTTTATTTTCCTCCTCCTTTGGGAAAAGTGAAGTGGAAGAGAGAAAAAAGGAGTAAATAATATGGTCAGGAAAAGTACTTTCACTCTTTATGTATGTGCTGATCATTTTTCTATCAGATAAATAAAAATAAATATTAATAAAAAAAGGGAAAGTGGTTAAAATAGATTCTTTCTTTTAAAGTTTATCTAAAAGTAGGAAAGACATATTAATGTTTGGATAAAGATCTGAAAATAAATAATTAAAAAAATAATCTAAATAATTAGCTTTTGGGTCTTAATAATTTTTTTAATTACTTTTAAGCTAAATATAAACAACAATAAAGTGTTCTCATCACATGTTAAACAAGTCCTTTGTTCGGTGAATAAAATTTTTAAAAAAATTGAACTGTTGGGTGTGGTTTTTTTAGTCTGTTTTGTCTTTGTTTTTCTGGCCTATAAAAACAATACATGCTTTCAGGTAATACAAATTAATTTAATCTCTTTGGTGACTGGGTTTAGCAGATCAATTATCAGTGATTCAGATATTCATTTCATAATGTACAAGATATAACTGGATTCAAGTTATCGGTTAACCTTTTCTCAGGTGGATTTTAGTACCTGTAAACTTTTCAGTCAGAAAACAAAAGGAAATATTGTGCTACTCTGTGCTCCAGATGTTGAAAATGTTTGTTTGAAAGATCAACAAGTTTGCACAAATCCAAATACAGAGCTTTTAAATGCTTTTGCAGACTGCAGTGAAAGTCAGAGCCCTTTGTTTGGCCTTGAATTGAAGCCAAACCCACAAGCTCTTCATACACTTCAGATTCTAGAAAGGACAAAAAAAAGAAAAAGCATTTGAGCTGTAAATGTGCAATCAATAGTTTTGTCTGTCACTGGGGAGAACTAAAGTGATATTTCTGCTATGTCCTTGAACTGGAATGCTATGTCATCAGGTGCATCTGTTACTCTTCATTGGGTAATCATTTGGCTTAAGCTCAAACTGGCAAACTTCTGAATTGATTCAGGACACCTTTTAAGTCTTGTAGCACCCATGTCTGGTTTTACAAATCCCCATATGTGAAGAAAAAGCCTTTCTGTTATTGCTGCCATCATGTTTTGAATGAATTTTATGCCTTACCTGGTTCTTTGTGTCTGTTTAGGCTTGATCCTTGTTCTTTTGAATGGCTTCTTTCTGATGATATTTGAAAACAGAAAAACGTACATTTCTGATGGACATATTGCTGTTCCCTGAGAAAGCTGAAGTATTTAACATCTCTGTGACTTTCCTTCATGTTAGCTTTTCACAGCATTGACCTCAAGTATCTGATACCACCTTTTGGAACAAAAGATTTTTTCCATTTAGCCCCTCAAAAATGACATGTCTGACTTCTGCCATGCCCAATATATAAATACAAAGTAGTACTGACGGAAGTAGATGACTTCTGTTGACACCACAACAGGACTTGAGGATATCCAATGGAAACCAGGTGTGTTTCCCTTTGAAAATGAGGGTACTTGAGAAAATCTGTAAATGAAACAGTAAGCAGACAGAGTAAAAGAGCCAGTAAGAAAACCATAGAAGAGATTAAAACCAGCAACAGATGAAAGTATGTTTCCTGCCCTTTGCAATGATGTTGGCTCACAAATGAACAACTAAATATACCCTCATTCACCTGTTCTCTATATTCTTACCTCAGTTTTCCAGGTGCAAGTATAAAGGACACAAAACATTCAGTTTGCCCTTCTTACTCCCAAGGGATATGGTTTCAACCATACCTGTAAATAAAGAAATACAAACTGTTCATATTTTCATGAAAGAGCCTCTGACCAGACAGCACATACAGGTTCTGGATTGCACTGAAGTCTAAAATTGTAAAAGATATTTTATACATTCATTAGATTAGTGAAATAATCAAATGAAGGTCTGAAAAGCAAATTCTCAAAGTGAGAATCACTAGTACCTAGGGTCAGTAGATTCCTCCTTTGGCTATGGCCACCCTTGTGGTGGTACCCTTACAGTACTTGCAACAGTGTGGACCCTACTTAAAAAAAAAAAAAAAAAAAAAAAAAAGAAAATAACCAGCACTTTTACGGTGAGGATTGAATAAAGATCATGTTGATGCTGGCTTCTATCTCTCAGATACCTTTCACTATCAACACCATCTTTTTTTTTTTTAAGTAGAAAATCAGAGCTGAAGCATGATTTGTAATAGTAGGTTCTGCTACGACAATTAAAAAAAATCCATGAATCTGACATTTGAGTATTGCATGTAAGAATTTCAAGAAAAGCGGAAATGTGTCATTATATGAAACAGTTAATGATCTTTGTTTCTTTCAGGACTGGGAACACGTTTTTTTCTTTAAACTGATGATGAGAGAATTTTTATTAATTGTTTCAAACACGGGGACTTTCAAAGAAATTATTCAAACTTTTTTACAGCTGCTGAGTACCTGGAGAGATGTAGTCATGCACACTTATAAATTATAATATTTATTATTATGATGGGAAAGAACTATTATTAGGTGAAAAGCAAAACAAAACAAAACAAGTATCTTTGTAGGCTTTCAGAAAGGCTGATAGCAGCCTCTTGATCAAAAGTAACTAGCAGTGTCTATTCCCTAGACTATACTGAACACAAACTACAAAAAAAGTACTTTCCAGTAATCCAGATAGTTGGACTGTGATTCAAGATACAATCACTGTGGCCTTAGCACAAACTTAAACAATAACAGTATGGAAATTATAATAAGACATTTTGCTGCTCGGTAACATAGACCAATTAATGTGCATTTCTTTGCTATAATTTATTCCTTTAGAAATTAAGTAAATGCATGTTATCTTTTTTTCTTTATAACTGCCTTGTCAAATAATATTCCTTCCCAGAAGGAAGATTTGGAAATGGTTATCCATACTTTAGCCTTTATATGAACCCGGCTAGTGAGGTTTGAATGTCCTGATCTGTGTTGTCTTCAAGACAGTAATCCTACCTGTATCTTCAGTGGAGGTGATGCTGTTACTAGGATCAGTGACAACTTGGTGACCTAGGTCATTGATTTCTCCTGAAGTAAAACTAAAGGAAATCTATCCCATTTATTTTTGTTTAGTAATTCCATTGGTAATAAAAATTGCACAACGATTAAAAGCAATGATTGTATCTGCTGTGCTCTGCATGGGTACCTCTTCATGCATTAGTAATACAAGTATCCAATAAAACCCTCATCTGCTTTCAGCTGACAGTTGTTTAACTTTTCTTTACACAGAGGCTCATGTTCTTTTTGCAGTATGACAAAGCTTAATGGAGGTGTTGTGAAATGCTTTCATTGAAGATCTTCTTTAATTATAGATGTCCTGCGTGACAAGTTCTTCTTTAGCATATGTTTCTTCACTCCAAGAACATCAGTTTAAGTCAGTGATCAAAGTGTAGTTGAGACAAATTCACTATATTAATAAATCCAACCTTGTTCATGAACTTTCCCCTTTGCCTGAAATTCAGCCCCAGCTCACCTGAATCGATCAGGATATTTAAAGGTGCCATTCATACCAGGTACCACCTTTTGAATCACCAGAGAAATCAAAACTAAGTTCGTAACACTTTGTTACTGTGTACTACTAGAGTAGCTTGGCTACTCTTTCAGTGTGTCTCTTGTGATTCTTTTCTGCAGTATACAACACTGTCTTCTGTGGAGAAAAAGTGGACCTTATGTAACTGATCACTTTGAAATTCAAAAATCTCAGTTCAAATATTTTGCAGTGCATCTGTATCTGTTCTGCTCTTTGTAATTCACTTTTCTTTCAGAGATTCAGAATGTGTTCTTAAAAACAGGTCAAATCTGAAGCTATTTTCTACATTTTTCACACAAGTATACTTAAATTAATTTAAAGGCAGCGTACTTGTTTTTACAGTGTTTAGAAAGTTAAAGCTTGAGTTTAGACACACTGAAAAATATTTCAACCGTGCTTATTCCATGTGGAAAATGTTTATTCATTTACCATGTTAGATTCAACTAAGCAAAACGTGACTTAAATAGATTGCACAAATCTGCATTTGTGGCCTACAGTGGTATACCAGATGATTTACGTGAAAACAAGGCAATGATGTCTGAAGGAATATTCATACATCCTGAGAGAGAAAATAGTTCTGAAAGACTATTAAATTGCCTCTATCTGTTTGTATCAGCAAGGTATCAATTCTAAAGTGAATAGGAGGAAACATCCTCTTAAATATGGGTATGACTGGTTCACGTGTTAGAAAGGCTGTGTAGGGAATGATGGCAAATAATTACAGGTGCAAAATACAGGCTGGATCACTTTATCATATAACATGGCTGAGTGTGGTTATAAACTGATATGGGTTTGGGAATTGTTTTGGGTTTTGTTTCCATTACTTTGCAGCTGATAGTGCTGACAATAAGCTCTGCAGAATGTCATAAAAGGTCAGTGGTGGAGTTAGTCCTCAGTTGTAACTGTATCTTAACTATGATGTAGAGGTTACAGAAACACATAAATACAATTTTTAATGATGATATAATTTTATTACTTCTCTGGCTATTAGGATTCAAATGTATTACCTACAGGTGCTTGCTTTTTGCACCTTAAAAGTTGTATGTGATACATTCACTAAATACACTCTTTTGAAAGTTCTTGTATGCTTATTATATGCTTCAAAACCCAGAGATACATTATGCTCTTCCAAGAGTAAGAAGTCATCACATCAGTTCAGTTAAAGACTGAAGCTCCAACTAGCTTAAGTCAAATCCTTGAATGATAATGAGACACAATTGTCTATGTGCTACATCTATAGGATATACATTCAGTTCTAAACAGTGTCAGCTAGACAGTAAAAAAAAAAAAAAAACCCAAAAAAACCCCAAAATACACACCGCAAAACCAAAAACAACTTTCAAAGCAATTTTTTTTAATTTAATTTATATGCTTAATTTTCAACATTGTTATGTTTAAGTGCTTGCCAACAAAGCACTTGAATAGTAAAAGTTGCAAAGCAGTTATAAAAAAGGTTATTTCTCATTCATTCAGTTAAATTCTTACAGTATTTATTGCAAAGACACAGGTATAAAAACCCTCATATTTATTGATCACATTTTTAAAAATTAATCACAGACTTCTATGAAAATAAAGTATTAGGAACTTTAACATAATTGTATAGAAGATGAAATGAATTACCAGGCCAAAGATTTTTTTAATCTCTCAAACAGCAGAGAATATCCTTACTTGGTACAAATTGACTTCATCAGAAATACACAGATTTCAAAAACTGATGCTGTGGAATAACATCGAAAAACAAGAAACCCTTAACAAACATTTATTTTATTTTAACATAAAGCTGTTTTAACTTTAGCAAAAAATAAACCCTTTAGACAGATTAAAAGGCTGTGAGAAAATTCAAATCAGAATGCTGAGATATTTGTTCACAAAATTTTTATTTACACAGCATTTTTTTCATGCTTGAGCTGAAGCACTTTCAAAAAACAGACATAATATCCTCAGGAACAAGTATATGTGGTCAAGGGCAACTGTTCAGTTTGGGTGGGAATATGGGTAAAGTGGAGGAAGTCCAAAGGGTAATTTATTTTACAAGATCCTAAACAGACTTTAGCACTCATGAGGGTTTTTTTCTCTTTTGTTTTTTAAACTCAGGTTATTACCCCTTTCTAAGTGAAACACAGTTTGTAATTTTCAGCTTGGGCCTTAGGTCTTAAGAACTTTATTACTTCTTTGTTCATTCCTTCCCTTTTAAGCACATCTTATGCCTGAAACCTTTACATTTTGCTCCTCCTCACCAGCAGCTTTAGGAAAGAATTATTGTATTCCTTCTAAATTTTTTAAACACTCATGTAAGAAGAGGTGAAGATGTAAACAAGGGCAGAGTTGTCATTATAATGACAAAAGATAGACAGTCACATGTCACTGGCTCACATGAAAGGCTCACAGGAGAAAAAGACAGCCAGGTTCGCTTATTTTCTTTGTTAGCCCTGCCTCTAGATAGTGTAGTGTAATCAGAGAAAGAATATGCTCTTTTACCTAACTTGTAAGTGAAGTCAGTAGAGAGCTTACCAAAGGGGGTGTAAACGGGAACGTTATAAACAATACACTTTTTCAGACCTCTGGAAACATTTTTTCATTTATCTCATGCTTTTTTCACAGTTATTTTATGTCCTATGCTGACAACAGCCCACGGTTTGATCACAAGATCTGTTTGAGGCTGCCCTGTTTAACCAGATAAAACTTAAATATTTGATCTAGTCAAGTTTTTTAGACTGTCTCTAATAAGGGAGGAAGAGAGATATATCTCCAGAGCTGAAATCATACCAACCTAGGTGGAATGTCTAAAACTTGTAGACGTCTTTTAGTTGAATTAACAACAGTGAAGGCCATTTCTAACTTTCATTCAGCTACAGATGGGCTGATGAGCAGCTATACTGATTAAATTCATGAGTCATCAGGTAATGCTGAAAAAATTTAAACATTCCTGATTGTTTTTAAGACAAAATGTCTTATGCTATTTTCTTCAGATGTCATGATTCTCTCCTATTCCTCTTTATCCCAAATTAGGAGACAGGAGAAAGCTAACATTTCATATTTCCCATGAAATATATATAATATGCATGAAATTTTATGTTGTGTTTTGCATTTGTAGGAACTAGATTAATTAAAGTAATTAATTAAAGTTAACCTTTAGTGACACACTTCACAGAGTTATGGTAATACATAATGCTTATTTTTCTCTGAGTAAACTTTTTTTTTAGGACAAAGACACTTGAGTCATATTTTTATTTTTCCTGTTAATTACCAAAGTTAAGGTAGTTTGATAACTTTACATATTTTTAATGTTGAAATGGATATCATCTGTAACATTTATGATGAATAATTATAAAAATCTATCCTTGTCACTCTTTATGGGAATTAGTTAGATCATTTCGTTTTTAATTCTGTGCATACAATGCCAATAAGTTGGAGTTTTTTTCTCTCCTCGGGTTTACATCAGTGTAGACCCAGTGAACATAGGAGAGACACATTTTGACTCTGTGAAAAAAATTTCATTTCTTCCTGTATTGACTCCAGAATTTAAACCTTTGCAATTTGTTCAGTGTCTTGCAGTAGGAAGTGAGATCTCTCTGTCTTCTGCATTTCTAGTGTTTTGTTATAAACAGTAGCATCCTGATATGCATTGACAGTCTTCAGCATAAAGTCCAAACATCTGAAACAATAAGTGCTTTATATTGTGAATATGTTTTTGTTGTTTGTGTTTCTCATATTTCTCATATCTAATAGTTTTATTAATAAAAATGTGTTAACTTCAAAGGAAAAAATGCTATTTTAATAATATTTAATATGGATAATTAGCTTACTTAGAACCACAATATTAGGAAATTTGGCAAGTGATTTATTTGTATGTGTTGATTACAAATTTAAATATTTTTCCTTGCAGGTCAAATACTTTATTAAAGCTGCTCTACATTTTTTTCCAAGTTTCATTTTATTTTGTTTGATGAGCAATTATTACTTTAATGCACTTGCAAAATGTTGTCATTAAATACATGATGAAAATATCGTATATGCTTTGATGTAGCATTTTGATTCCCTAGCTGAAGAATCACTGTCTAAATGTGTTAAACTATATATACTTAATGAAAAGAAAAATGTAAATATGGACGAGAAAGAAGGATTGGCTGTGTAAAATGGAATAAAAGCATGCTTACTATTTTACACATAAAAGTATTAGCACAGATTATTATTTAAATATTTTAGGTCTGATTTAATAAGGAACTGTGTACAAGAAAGTTCTAATGGTTTAATGATACATTTTTGCCACGAACAGCCTTTTTTCCTTGACAACTGGGTTCTGTACATGCATGACAAATTCCAGTGTATGTATTCATGATAAATTGCTTATACACATGAAAACCTAAAGCCTCCTGAAAATTAGGTCAGTGTAAGCAAACAAATAATGGGTGTTACAGAGAGTGAACCCTCTAACATGTTTCTCTAAACAAGAATGCCTTAATATGGGAAAAGCTGCAAATGTCTTCCGTTCCATCTTTGTTTATATTCTTACTCTTTTCCAGTTTTAAAAAGATAGATAATTTGTTTGTTTGTTTGTTTGTTTGTTTGTTTTCCACAGAATGTTTTCCGCTGATGAAGGCAGTGTTCTTTTAAATCTAGAAATACAGATCTCCTATGGACAGTCAGTTTGCTTTTACACTCTCCTGCAGTCTGTTTCTTCATATACATCCCTTCCCTTTCTTCACAACTCTGAAAAGTCTCTGAGAGAATGCTTTCAGTATTTTTATTTTTTTCTCCTTCTCTATGCAAACAATATTTTTCAGAAAGTTGATCCCTCTTGTCTTTTGATTTTACTTGTACCATTTTCTGTCTCTATTTCATTTCCTTCAGCCAAGAGCAGAATACATTTCCTCTTACATTTAGTCAGCTCACTGCAGAGCAGTAGCAGTGGGCTGCCAACACCACAGATCATCTGAAGACATGGTAGTAACAAGTTGATGTCTTACGGAGTTTTTGGTGAAATGAAAATGACTTCTCCTCTAAAAAGACCAAAAAGTCTTTCAAAGTCCAAAAGCAATATTTTATATGAAGAAGAATGACACCAGGTCCATTTTGAAAATTGAGAAAACTCAGCAGAAAGCAAAAGGTTTGTAAAGGAATCTTGCTTTACCCCCTGTGTTCAGGGCAAGTTCTGGCTTCCAGGTCTGCTTTCGCTCAACTCAGTGGCTTTATGAGCTGTGGCAAATTCTGCATAATTTCTCCTGTCCCTAGGAAGCCTCTTTTTCTGTCAGTCTTGGGAATCTGTTTGCTCCCTTTTCCTCTCAGAGGTATCTTGGACTTTTCTTGTGCTGCACACTCTAAGCTTCTCATGAATCTCTCTGCCTTCTCCTCCTCCAGGAATATAAGTTGTTCCAAGGATAAGCAGGATCAATCCTTTCCATCAAGTCATCTGACCTAGTTGTTTCCTTTAAAGGGGTGCAACATACAAACTAATAATAAATTCATCAAACAGATGCTTTTCTTCACGTATAACTCATAATAATACTAAGTAGTTTATTAGTGGAGGAATAACTTTAAAATACAGTATGCAACCCATGGTGCTCATCTTCCACATGATCTCCCTTGTCATTTTTGTCTCGAGTACTAACAGAGAAGCAAGGCTTCAGGAATGGCTCCAACAAAAAGGGATAAGAATTTAGAAGAAAGAAAAATATCTTTTAAATAGTTTTTATTTGTTCTTGAGTCAATGAAAATTCCTCACTGATTCAACTGGTTAAAATATTTCTAATGAATTACTTGCATTATGTTGGAATTATTTTTCACTGTGTTCTACCTTAGAGACAAGGAAGCCTTTTGGTACCTTACAAGAAATTGCAAACTACAAGACAAAGTACTTCATCTGCTGGGTGTGGAAGGCTATCTAAATCTTACAACATTGTTTATCCTCCTTGACAGGCAAAATGTAAAGCCTGACAAGCAGAAAATAAAATAAAAAATCAGATTATTCATTACAAGGGTATGTCTGTGAAGCACAGTGGAGATGTGTTGATGTCATGACATGACAAGTTCCCACTGACTTTAAGGAGTAAAGGCACACATGGACAATTTTAGTGGTTACTGAATCTTCCGCAGAAGTATTGTAGTGACCAATGGTATGTAACACAAATGCTAATTCACGTGGAAGTTTATGCTACTGTTTAACAATGTTGTTTTCCACATCAGCTGCAGGTAAGTCACAAATCAGCTGTGATGTATCTTCATCACATAGTTGATCATAACCATCCTAAGAAAAGAGGACAGTCATTCCTTCGATCAGTCAAGTATCTTCACCCACAGCTGTCCTTCACTAGGCTGTCTATGGATTTCTTTTGGTGTGTTAAAATTGATAGAGTCACAAGTTTCTCTCTCTGAACTCATACAGAACTGCTGTCAGTGATAGTGGTATGAAGAAAATATTTTTTTTAAGTAATATTGAAATGGAACAATTTCTATTAATGTGGACAGTTTTGAAGATGCATGAAAACAGCTTCTGGAAGCAAGAGCATTGTGAGATCTGAAACCCATAAGAAGATGTTTAATAGATTCACTGATTTTTCTCCTTTTTGATCTCTTGAATAGTCATTATACTGCTTTTCGAGGATGCATGTCTTACTGGTCCTTCTTCATAGCCCATACCTGAAGGTTGGTGTCACATGGCCTAAATCAATTCAGAAAAAGGAAAGTCTCAGGCAGGAACATACAGTGTAGGAATTTGTTCTTGGATGCTTGGGAGGATTATCAACTGCCAGGCAAAATAGTCTGAGTTCTACAAGCAAAGAGGGCAAGCTGCCAGTTCATCCTAAAGTGAAAAACCAAGCCCCAGCCTATTCTCTATCTCCCTCACTGATTATAGAGTACAAGTGAATACTGGCTAAAGGGCTTGCTGTAAGCAAGCACTAAACAATACATCATTGCAGATATGATCTGGCTGAATTGATTTGTTCATGATTTATTAATTCATAATAAGTAAATCTCTTAATCATTCTAACCTACAATGTTCCAGTTTGCATCATGGAGTAGTCTTAAAGTACATGAACTAGCTTCCCTTTCACCAAAATTAGACTGGGGAACACACTGCAGGAGCTCACCTAGTATTTTCTGTCTGGTAAAAGGCATTTATTCCATTAAATTGAACTAGAAGTAGACCAAAGTAAGAGCTTAAAATGCATAGCATAGATTTTCGATCCTGACTCCAGCTGTTAACTTGAAAGATCTGCTCCTTTTGCACCACAGGACTGACTAATGGAGATACTTCAAGTTCATTTACATTAGACTCCATTGAATTTCTCTCCTTGAAAATTTTATGAATAACATTGCATATCAGGTGTTCTAATATTTCTTTCAAGGCATTGTGTCAGGACCTCTAGTCTGTAACTATTTGAGTTACTTTTGCCCCTTTAGAACATTGACACAGCATAGGTTCTGCTTCTGTTCACCATTTAAGGCTATACTAAACATGGAAAGAGTATTCTTGAGTCAGCCCTATGGCTCTCTTGTCCAATCTGCTTGCCTCAGCTTCTGCTGCAGCTGGGTCTCTGAACCCTCGCTATAGATCAGGCTCACGTTCAGCTATGTTACAAATACAAAAGGGCTCTGGACTAATCAGAGCTAGCCCAGATGCTAGCTAAAGTCACAGCTCTGCCTTTTGGTTAGCCATAAGACAAAATGTAGTCAGGAGATTTGGGACAGTCTGAAAGTGTCATGTCTATTTAAGGCACAGTATGGGTTGCTCAGATTGGCCTGGGTGCATTGTGTTACAAAAGGACACGTAAGGACAATGGTTCCAAATAGAAATGTAATGGGAATATAAGACACAAGCCTGTGTGAAACTAGGGTTCAGTACTTTGACAAACTAACAGAGAAATTTGCATTTTCTATTCCTCAGGTTTCTCATACAAGTATACAGGTCAATTAGAAATTCCTTTTGCATTGCAATAGCTTTGAATTTAACCCTAATCTCTGATTTTTTCTGGCTCTTCCAGTATTAGCTTAAAGCAGTTCACCCCAAATAATCTGTCATCCTTAGGCTTGACCCCTTCTGTTGAACTATCATGAGTGTTTCAGGATTTCAAGAGTTTTACCCCATTGCTCTACAAAAATTTCTTACTGATACTGTTTCTTGAGTAGAGGAGTTTCTTGAGTGGCGTTTCTTCTCCAACACCAGTATATTTTCAGATGTGTTAGATTACAGTGAAGGTTCATCATGAATTGATGCAGGAAAGAATGTAAATGCCTGGAGTAGGTGGTTTATAATAAACTTTGGTACATCAATGCAGTAAAGAGAAGAATGACATTTGACTGTGTACTTTCTGGTAATGTCAAATAATTTTTCAGCTGCTGTCCAGCATCCTGGTTGAAGCAAAAGAATGACAGAAAGGTTTGTCAGGAACAAGAAAGTAGAGTAATTTGAAGAAAATCTACTCTACTGACCTACAATAATAATTTGTTCTCTCATTAGAACTTGTCCAGCTTGTAATAATCTCCAGAATGTTCAGACCATTCTTTGGATGAGTAGTGAGTTAAGGAGATGAAAACAAGCTTTCTTCTGCTCTGTCCAATGCAAACTAAATTGTACCCGAGATCTTATAGATTCTGGACACAGAGATACATATATATGTAAATTGTACACACAGATAATGTAACAAGTGATGTTTTTGCAGTTCTGAATCTTCATATGGGCATCTTAAACATTGAGATATTGGGCTACATTAAACACTAGGACAACGCAGACTGACAGGACCTCAGCTGCACCACTGACATTTTTTAATGATTGTTTTTACTGTCTGGTCTAATTTTATTTGATACTTTCAACAACACTTTAAAGACTCCTTTGTAGAAGTTTCAAATTTTGCATCTGGGTAAGTTACTGAAAATGTAACCTGACAGCGAAGTGGAATCTGTCTTAGCTTCTTTTCTTAAAGGGATCAATAGCACTTTACACCTAATCTTTATTTCAGCTTTTAGGCTTTTAATGCATCATTTGCTCCCTTTTGACACATAGGGAGGAAAAAGTGCTACAAAACAACAATATAATTTTTCCTTCAATATAATTGACAGGAAACTTTTTCTTTAGCTCTGTGGAAAGAAAAATCTAAGAGTTAGGGTCACAGAAAACATTTATTTTGTTTTTCAGAAGACTGGGCAAAGGAAATGACTTTTCAATCAATATAAAGCTAGTCAATCAGAGAAAAAGACAAAAAACGAAAAACAGTACAGAGGAAATTGAAGGGCCTTTTGCACTCTATGCACAAGGGTGAAGAAAGCATTTTCCCTAGACTATGCATGAGCAACTGCTCTGCTAGTTGGCTTCCCTCATCTGAATCAGCAGGAGACAACATGGGGAGAAAGGGAGACAAAAGATGCTGTGGGTCATTGAGTTAACCAGGCTTGTCATCATTAAAGACTTCTGTTTAGGGTCTCCCTCTTTTCCTGCATGCCACCCTGACCACAGTGGAAGGGATGCTTGACATTTGAACTATGAAAGGAAGTCATGGTCTGGGAATTTTTGGCAAATAAAGGAGTCATAGTGAATATTTCATTCAAACACGTTCTAGCTTTCCACTAGGCCTGTTAGAAAGAGATTTTTAATTTATTTATTTATTATTTATTAATTTTGTGAATGTATATGAGGATAAGAATGTCTCTAGTTATATTCACATTACAAACATACCTAGATGGGCCTCTCATACTTAGCACACTTCGTCAGTTTGCAACACAATGAAACGCTGTTAAACTCATGACTGGAGAAGTCAGAAGTTTCCTCATAATTAGGAACAAACTTGAAGGCAAGAAGAAATCTGCATCATTTCTGCAGGAGACATCTAGCTGAGCATATTATCAGGTGCAGCTAAAACTATCCAACCTGTGAAGTATGTGATGCTTTTTAATTTCATTTAGGTTTTAGCTTATTATTTTCAAATGCAAGAAAATCAAAGCATTAAATCAAAGAATACAGACAAGAAATAGCAGAGCATCACAGCAGCTATGTGAGAAAATGAATGGTGTTAGAGACAAATGAGAGAATCTCTATCACTCCTGAAATGATATAACTAGCATTTTTTGGATGCTTGTTTGAATTTTTATAAGATTATTATTTTACTTGTGTAGTAATAGGAGTCCAAAGCATTGAAATTTATAGGTCCCATTATGTACCTTTCACACACTTTTCTGTGATAAAGGTAGTTTTCAACCATCATTCCTGGAGGGTTGGTTCATTTCCCCAGTAGTCAGACTTTGAATACTTCATGACATAAATTTGGAATTAAAGGATTTTGGATAAAGTGGATTGCTCTCAAGTATGACAGACTTGTTTTCCTCACATATTTAGAGAGTAGTCTGGAAGTCCTTAAGTATCAACTTTGTTTCTACCTTGCAGATATCACTTAATTTTCACTTTTCTTATTCAAGTACTGAGGAGACAGTCTAAACCACCACTTCAATCCAGGGCAGCTATACCTTTCCCTAACCGACGCATCTCTGTC
This sequence comes from Todiramphus chloris collaris, assembly GCA_025345505.1. Classification (NCBI taxonomy): domain Eukaryota; kingdom Metazoa; phylum Chordata; class Aves; order Coraciiformes; family Alcedinidae; genus Todiramphus; species Todiramphus chloris. The sequence continues at coordinate 2,597,118 of JANVCC010000319.1, forward strand.
AGTGTACCCATTCAGATGTACTGTGCTTCTGGACAGTTCCACCACAGCTTCCACTTTCACACTGCCTAGCCTACAGGTGCTGTATCTGCTTGGTATCTGGAGTATGTAGGCTTTTCACTGGTTTAGTTTAACACGGGGCTGTACACTTGCCCTGCATCTCCTTTAATGGAAGCTTCTCAGGCTGTACGGCACCGTCGATCACTGCAGAGAGTGTGAAAAGGAAACTTTTCTGAAATGCTTCTCCATAAGAAGGTCTTTTCCACTCCAGAGAAGAGATTTGTTTCTTTTTAATGTTCACAAACCAATAAGAAGGTGAATTGTGAACAGCCAGGTAAGAATTACCACTGAAATCCATCTCAGCTGGTGCTTATCATACACAGTTAGCAATGGTTTAAGCTTTCAAGTTTTAGTTAGAAATATGGATGGCTTCCTAAAGCAACTGCTAACAAGGAAAGGAAACACTGTACACCACAAAATGTGTGGGTCTTTTCAGTTACCTCAGTTAATTGGAAAACTTAGGAAAGTTCAGGAAAAGGTTATGCAAATACCGATTAACCCTCTATCCACTTGCAGGACATTGTGTCCTGGATTAATTTTCTGAGAAGAAAAGACTGAATGAAACCTCAGAGAATTTACCCAATTTTATTTAATCTATGAAGTAGAATTGAAGAATGCCAGATAAGATACAAGTAAGAACATGAACTAATATAGATTTCAAAATAGGAATGGGGAATATGACCCAGGAAGGGCAAAGTTAAGAATATTTATGCAAGTATTTCAGCATAAATGCTTACCATTAGACAGACATTCTAGCCTAATGCAAAATCAGATAAAAGGTGTAATTTGAAATACATTACTAAGGAAGAGGTGAGAGGTTAAACAGTACAGTTAAAAAATGTAAATAAGCAAACCAAAGAGACTGAAGTTCACTTCATGAATCCTGATTTAAGGCAATACTTTCAAAGATGCCTAATTGGTACACATTGTAGTCATGACCATTCATTTGAAGCTGATCATCTCGGTTGATCAAAATCACTTAAAACTTAGTATCAGATGCCTAAAGAAACAGGTCAATGCCAGAAGTACAAGAACCTGTTGCCCACTCTTACAGTAAACCTAATCTCTTAGGTGCTCAAATCCATTAAAACTCAGGAATTTAATGCAATAATCTGCTGCCACACAAGTAATATTGAAGTATTGTCATGAATGATCTACAACACTTGCATCTCCCCATTCTTCACAAGGGTCTGAGACTACCATGAAAGTGAGAAAGTAGATCAGAAAATAAATGTTCTGCCTGAATCCATAAAAACTGTAACCATTAGAATCTGTTTAGAGCAGTGTTCTTCAGCATGAAAATTAAAAGTGGGGCAGGGGGCACATAATGCATAGCCTTTGTGTTCATATAGAATAATTGAATCAGTTCCTTCCCAAAGCAGAAAGATTTGAAAGTATAGATATTAGATCAGTCATTAGATTGTCTGGTTCTCTGTCTAGATTGCCCTGCTATGAGTTATGAAGATGAGAAGGTCATTATAAAAACCTTCAAAGCATAAAGGCATTGAAAATCCAGCATTACTGGAAACTAGTATTGTTTCTATTCGCCATATTGTGTGAATCATCACAGAACTTCAGGCTGTTTCTGAGCTCTAACTTCACAGTTGTTCCTTGCCTTTTCCTTGGCTATGGGGTTTGGTGGAGAGTCTTGCCTTACTTCAGAGCACCTCAGATTCCCAGGACGACCTTGGCCAAGGTGCTCAGGAAAGAATGTTCTGGCCAACAAGTACTTGTGCATTTTTTCTGCATACTAACACACATTTTTTCCATTGCCATTTCCCACTCACCATAGTAGACAGTATGTCATCACTCAATAAAATTTTTAAAGGGCTTCAGTTCAACCATCTTCTATGTGTACACAAACCACAGCACTAACTACAGGAGTATACAGAACTAAGATGTCATTTCCACAGAAAGGAACTTCTCCAAAAGTCTCCAAAACAACATTTTATTTCCTGCAAGTACAGGTCTTAGAATTAATTTTCTTTATGTCCAGGTACTTGAAAACTGCATGCACAGGTGCTTCCATGTGCACAAAAGGAGGCTATTTTAGGAAAATGCATCTTTATATTTCTATAGACCCTGTAATTGATAATGTTCAGACTTCTTTCTTAAGGGTACTAAACATTTGCTGTATCATGGAGTGATTTATAGGCTTTCCCACTGTTGATAAAGACGTTTGTGAATTAAAATCCTAGCTTTTGATGTTTGTAGACAGAGTAGGTCCTGAAATGCACTGTTTATATAATTACATTTTAAAGCATTATCTTTTGAAGCCATGGGTTATTTCTTAAGTAAACTGATTGAAAAGTAAACAAACTCTTTCAGGACAAGTATAGAAAATAGATAGACTAGCTATCTTAGAGAAAAAAGCTATTTTTTCCACCTCTAAAAAATTAAAATCACTTTGATAACTTGTAATTAAGTAGAATATACATTAAAAGGAGTGTAAGATTTGCAGCGGTAAAAAGCATTCATTCCACCATGAAGTCACATGATGCACTGATTATTGTCATCTGACTGATCCCATACCTTACGTCCTTAAATGTTTTAAGTAGCTGGCTGAACTAAGTATAGACCAAGCGTTTTCATTTGTATTATCAAATGTAAAATTATCAGGCCCTTTTAAAAAGATCAACCACAACATCTGAAGGTGTGCATTTCTGTGGCGGTAGATTCTCTGGGTTAGCTATTTTTAGGAACAAAACAATCTAGCATACAAAGAAAAAACATTACTTTAGTGATGTTCTAAGTATTAATTAATGCTAGTGTGAATGTGTTAGTGTGTATAAGTCACTCCACGGTTCTTCAGTCTCAATGTCCCATAGAAAGTTCTTTTGATTTCAGTGTATTTAAGTATTTCACTTCCTAATTTACTCAGTTTTCATCAGCCCTGAAACATCCGGGCTGAACTGTAGGACTGTAATGATATGTACATATTTTATAGAGTACTGCTGGTGTGGAAAAGTTGCTTGTTGGTTTGGTTGTTTCGTTTGGTTTTTTTCCCTTGGCCTACTGAATTATAAAGTGTTTACTGAGAGATGCCCAATACTCTCACTTCAAATAAAGCAATCAGTTCTAAACAGCATTGACTCAGGGGGTAGCCCTGAGCGATAAGCACCAGTCTATTTAGACTGTTCTCTATTCTGTTTAGGCATTTCTTCATTTCAGACTACATGGGGTAAGGGCAGGAGCGAGCACAATGATGTGGCCTCGGTGCTAGGCCTCAGAGCATACCCTGTGACATGGCCCCAGGCTCTTTTCTATTAAGCTGACCTTATGTCTCAAAGCCTTATGACCTGTGACACCACTCAATTGTTATTTAATCAATTCAGCCAAAATTAAAAAGGTGTATTTTTATTTGCCTTAACACCTTTTCTTTCTGGTATTTGTTTTGGTGACCTTTCAGTATTGGATTTCAGCTGTCGATAACACACCACATGCCAGATTGCTTTTTCTAATAAATAATGAAGCAACTTCTGAGGATTATTTGGATTGCATTGATATGGGCTAGAAATAGTCTGCAAACATAGCCCAAAAAGAACAATGCAGCTGCATATTCTGAGACCATCTCACAGGAAATGCAGCAGGAGAAAAAGACTGTAGATACTGAGTAAACCCAAAACTCCTCAAATTTTCATATTATTACTAGTATAGCATCTTCACCTTGAGCTTGAATTAAAAAGAAAAGGATCTTTTTTACTTGTTAAAAAACAAAGACGGGACAGGTCAGCTATAGAGAGCAAAAACCAAAGAATTTAATCTTTTGTCTCATTTTGTAAAAAGGCTAAAAAGTCTGTCTTCTCTACCATAGATGAATATTCATTTTTTATGTACATCTGTGGGTACAGAACCTTGATTTTATTTCTCTTTGTACTTCACTGTATTACATTTAAAACATATTTCATTTTTTTCAGTTTCACCATATATTTAGGTCCTGCTTTGGATAAGCACTTATGGCTGGTATACACATGTGCTAGACACTGTATTATGTGATAATATCCTGCTTCAGAAATATAAAATAATAAGTGAAATAAAAATGAGTCATGATTCTTAGAAATTTAGTAGCAACAACCAGAAAAGAGCTGAAGTTCCAAAGAACATCTGTATAGTGCTGCATCTTGTTGACTTTCCCTGTATGTAAACAAGTCAGGCTCAAGACCAAGCCAGGCAACATCACTGACTACTTTAAAAATTTCATCTGGTGATATTTTCATTTTAGGCATTTCTGTGCCACTTTACCCTCTCACCCCAAGTTGCAATGTGGAATTAAATTCATGCATTAACTCAAATTAAGTGTGATTTAAGTGACAGATAATCTTCATTTCATTGATCTGGTAACTGTGACCCTGAATTTAAAACCTTTCCTTCCTGCAGCTCCCCACATGCAGAAACACATATTTATTGTCTGTATTACAGAGCTCCAGGCTTTGCAAAAGCACCAAGAATATGGTGTGACAGAGAAATTTTGATTCTGATCCACCTGAACCTTTTTGATTTCCTTATTTAGAGAAAACCTCAATTTTTATAACAGTGGCAGCAGAGAGTAAGTTCCGGAGATGCTCTTTTCTGAACCTAGACTATATTGCACTGTGCACGGTAAGTAATAGCTGCATGTCCTGGGATTTGGCAAGAGCAAGTTTTAATCTCTTTGAGCATCCCCAGGAGCTACGAATGGGAGTTGGAAGAGAGAGGATTGCACCCTTGTTGCCCTTTCCCCTTTACAGTCTGTGTTCCCCAGGGTAGCACAAGTATTTAAAAATTAGTGACATTTATTTATAAAATGCCTGAGACATGCACCACTTTAATGTATTAAAAAATTAGATTAATGTAAACTCAGCTTCATACATCACTGAACATTATTAATTGGGTGTGGGGATGTGTGAAGGGGGATGGGATAATTAGGGCTGACTGTCTTTTGAATACCTGCAGTGTAAGCAGAGGAAGTAACACAGACTGAGGTCCTACAAATGTTTCATGGTAAAAAGGAAAGAATTGAAGCAATAGAATTAGTAGTGTGATCGTCTGTGTTTAGCTCTAGAGGTGCCTGTGTATCTTTTACTCAGAGAAAGACCAGAGCCTGAGGATTAACCGGGTCAAGGATTTTTCTATAGTTCATGTAGAAAACAAAACGCTTTGAGACATAACATGGCACAAACATGATAAAAAAAAAAACCCAACAAAACAAAAAACCAGTTATTCTAATATATCTTAAATACTAGGTTTGGGAATTTGTAGTTAGTGAGGTAAAATGTGACCCAATGTGGATATGACCCATTCTTTGCACTACAAATGATTGACATACAAACTCTTCAGGGAAAATCTTCCTGCCCTGAATATTCAGTTTGTACAACTTTGAGTTATGAAAAACTATATGAAATGATAGCAGGTTTTGACCTAAAAATATTAATTCTGTTCTGTGCTTTTGACAGGAGGTTGGCATATTGGTATGCCTGACAGCTTAAAATTTGAAAACAATATGCTTTTTTTTTTTGGCACATATTTGAGTCGTGGATTTCTGTTCAACTTCAGTGATGTATTTTCTTTCATTGCTGTGACTTGGATGATACAAAGCTTCAGTTTTACCAGGCAGTCTGTTCCATTCCTGTTCGCTCCTCCCAGCACAGTTTCATAAAGGTCTAGATGCATATTCTTAGAAATAGCTATCTGAGGTACATTTCTAAGACAGTGATTTGGAAGTCATGACTCAAGCAACTGCTACAAAAGAAGAAACCACCCTTGCATCCCTAGCATCATAAATGGAAGATATTAAAATATCAAACATCAAAACTGTGGTGCAAATAAGAAGACCAGTAAAACTGGTAAAGCTGGAGAAGCTGAAGATTGTCAGAGGAGGTATACAATGTGGTTAAAAGGCTGATTGAAGAGAGTGGTGACTACAGTGTATAAAAAGAAGACTATCAGTTTGGCAGTAGTTTCTCCTCGTCCCGTTTTGAGACATTTCAGTAAGGGAGTGGTTATATTTTTATTAGAGATCTTACTAGTGCACTGAAGTATTGGTAAAATCAGTGCCAGGATGCACCATCAGTACGGAGGAGGATAGGGATATCGCAATGAAAGAATCAGATAGACTTGAGAGCGACAGGAATAGAAGATGAAATTCAATAGCACAAAGTACAAGGTCAATCACACAGGGGCTAATAACACAAATACTCTGCTATAAGCTGTGAGCTCATCTGTCAGAAATCACCAAGAGGAGAGTGACCTAAACTCTCTAGTTGATCACAGTATGACTGTGAGCTGTCAATATGCTGTGAAAAAAGGCAAATGTGATTCTGAGGTACTGTACAAAGACATTTCCAGAAAGGATAGGAAAGCATTAGTAGCACAATGCAACACTGTAATAAAACCTAATCTCGAGGACCATCTACATAGTAAAAGAAAGATGAATTGTTACTGGAAACAACACAGAGAAGCACTAGTAAGATGATTTGGTACATGAATATCAAAAAGACACCAAAGTAACTCAGCATGTTTAGCCTAACAAACCAGAGCCTAAAGGAGATTTGACTGTTGTCTATAAAAACATATATAGATAAACACAAGGGAGGGAGAGGAATTATTTAAGCTAAATGCCAGTTTTAGCATGAAAAGAAATAGGTAAGTACTTTTATGCTGGAAATCAGAAAAAAGAATCTTATCTATTACAGCGATCATTCCCTGGAGGAGCTTCCCAAGCACGGTAAAGGTGTAGAGGATGAAGAACAAAAAAACTAATTGCTTTTAAGGTGGAGTTTGATAAGTGTGAAAAGATTATATGATACGGTTGCTTGCAAGAGCATGGAATACGACTTAGTCCCCACATTTCCTTCCAGTCTTAGATTCCAAAGTTATGCCACAAATCCTCAGAGCTATAAATAGGAGGTTTATACCAGTAAGAAAGGCAGATGCCTAGAGTTGTGCAGACTTTTAGGAGTGAGGATACAATTATGAAAATGTTCTTTTTAATAAATGTCCTGGACTAGTTCCTCTTATGTGGCTGAATATGATCATCAGATATACCTGAAGGGAAAAAAAACAAATGTCATCTTGCTTTAAAATATTCTCTTGATAGAAAAATCAGTATGACTTCTGGTTAGTTATTCAGTTAGTTAATTGATGTCACTGTTTATAAAATCACCTGTTAAGGTCTTGTGTCTAATTCATATTCTTCAGACTTCCAGGGGCCTGTACTTACAATTCGTTGCTAGAACAACTTCTCTCTTACCATTTGGTTCCATATTTTTACTCACATTTCTCTTTGTTTATGTTAGGACCAATTGCATATTGCTAAATTGCAATTGCTAAAAATAGGATATTTTTATATCCTACTTATTTCTCAGGCTAATGGAATAGAAACCCCAGAACTTTCCCCAAGCATGGTGTTCAGTATGTGCTTTTTCTTTTAATGATGAAGGCTTAATTGCCACTGGGAGTTGATGAAACAAGTGTGCAAGAACAGCAGTACTCATATATAACACTGGATGGTATTAGACATTGGTAATCATTATTTAGCTGTTCTTCCAGTTATAGGATTGTTGACATGCAAGGCAACAGTAGTGATAAACTTGTCAGAGTATGAGATACGTCTAAAATTCTGTAGCTGTAGCAATTACCAATCACTGCTGCTTGTTGGGTGCAATTCCATAGAAACCTGTTTATTAATAAGGTTTTCATAACCAGTCAAAAAAAAAAAAAAAAGGGTTTTGTTTGTTGGAGATGAATGACCATTAAGAAAAACAACCTTCCCAATGAATGCGAGAAGGGACTCTAGTGTCGTCACAGGTGTGGAACAAGAGTGAGTGTGAATATAAATAATTGCAGATAAATAAAGTAATGCTTTGTTCTTATTTTTGTCATCAATATTCTCCTGCAGGCAAGAGGGAGGAGAATTGTGGTTTCCATGTCTGCAGTTCCTTCTTTTTAGCATGTGCCCGTGTCTGCCTTACTATGCCTCTGTGCTCTGTCAGTTACCTGGGATGTGAGCCACAATGGAGACCACATAGGCCATCTCAGGAACTTCTTGTCCTCAGTAAGTTCTCGGGAGGTGATCATCCACCACTGCAGATGCACTTAGTGCAATCAGTAGGTGGTCTTCAAAAAACATTTATTTTAGTTACAGTTATAAATTTCAGAGGCACCTACCCTGACAACCACTGCCTAAGCCCATAGCAACAAAGGATAGATGACTATATTTCATAAGCACGCTCAGTAGGTTGACTTCATGCACTGTGTTTTACAAAGCCCTGTATATGATGCTTTTCATTGGAATTACCTTAATTTTATGTGTGAAATTTCCTGAAAAGGTTAGATAGCAGTGGCCCAGAGCAGCTCTGCATAATTGTTCCCTGAGCCTCAGCAAAGCTGCTCTCTGCTCAGATGCCTGAGAACAAAATTTAAAAATCTCCTAGAAAACAGGGTTTACATTTCATTGCACTCAAGAAATTTCTGTTCTTAAATGTCTAAAGAAGACTTTTTGTCACAATGAAGAAAAGTCTTAAGGGTGCTAATATTGCCTATCATGTTTTAGGAGAGGATAAATAACCTGGTTTCAATGATCAGGAATTTTGAGCAAACACTGACTTTCTAGAGACTAAAAAGTACAAGTGTAGAAATTGGCTTGTGTTAGGAAGAAATTTGTTACTGCCCTGACTAGATTAACCATGGTAATTGGCACTGGGTTTTTTTAACATATTGTGCAGTGCTTTGCAGGCGGTAGTAATAAATAATGTGCACTTAGCTGCACTATTGGTCATTCGCAGTCCTATCACAGCAACCTCCCCCCATTCAGGGAAGATAAATGTGATTTAAATTAATAGCCAGTCCTAAATAACTCCTCAGCTGGTAAACGATGCATTTATCAGGCCCAGACAGGCAGTGTCCTTTGATTCATGGTCCCCCCCTTACAATGTGAAGGGTGCGTACAAAAATTGTTATTACTTTTTAATAAAGTGTAGCAGTCAGTCTTCAGTCATTTATCAGAAATGGAGGCATTCTGACAAACAGAAATATCTTAGCCGTGGATGAATGAGGGGGATAAAGGACACATTTCTCAACAAAAATAATCACTGCCTAAATAATCTCATAAAAGTCAGCTCCTAAGTACCTTGAAATAAATGTATCCAGCTGAAAGATACAGACTCCATGTGCTGTTAAACTAAAGCCCAAACCAACCATTACAATATTCACCTGCACACAGAAGGGAAAAAGATTATTTACATCATCATTCTACCTGACAGCAATTCAAATACAAATAGAGGTCAGCTAAATAGCAACTTTCCCAGGATATTTTGCTTTTGGTTTCTTAGCAGCTAATTCAACTTTTTTCCTCATTTACAATTTTTAATTTGACTGTGCTCACAAATACATAAAGTTTGGAGATGAAAAAAAGTGTTAAGTGCAAGAAACAACTTATAAACAAATTTAATTAACTTTTTTTTTTTTTATATTCTTTTAGTATTTAAAACTTCCCTATTCTTACAGTTTAGGCCTCTGCTCAGGACATGGCAGTACAAGACCTTCCTGTGCAGGAAGGATGCCTGAGGAGACTTAGAGGAGGCAGTTCTTTGCAGGTGAACATCTATTTGACATGTGTGAACTGACATTCATCCTTATGCATTGCCCATGTGCAGACATCAACTCACAGGGTTACTCAGATAAAGGTGGGAAGGGCAGATCTTGCACTTTTATCTCAAACCTTTCCCTCTGTGTTATCATGGGACTTGGTTCTTCCAAATGCTACAGCATCTGGTGTGGTATTACTGCTGTAAAGTGTGGCAGAGCTTATCCTGTTAGAGATGTAACACAAGCAGTGTTTAACTGAAGTGGTCTGTGTATGTCAGCTTCTAACTGCATGCCTAGTATAAAGTTTTCTAATCATTACTTCGGTCTTTCAGTGTCCTCTTTGCTGTGGAGCCCTGGGCACACAGCACTACCCCTGCAGAAGATGAACCATGAGGAATCAGTACCACTCACCTCACTGTCCTCACCTCAACTCCACCCATCCCTCCCCACCCCAGCACCCCATCCATCCTACAGGAGAGTGACAAGATGGGTTTGTTGTCACAGGAGCATGGGAGAGCTGCCTGTAGCTTCCCCACAGATTTTCTTTACCTTTGATCTCGGAATTGCAAGCCACGTCATGGTCCAGATTCCCAGAGATCAACCATCACTCCTGTATCTACATCAGAAGTGACTGGAAGGGCATCCTGATGCAGGATCATGCTTGCTATAGCATCAACCATCTCAACACTTTTCTTTGCCTGCCTTTGGGGTACTGTACCCTCTCAGTGTTTATAGGCGCAGCTGTGCTAGGGGTAAGGAGCTACAGACCATCTCAGGACTACATAGTATTCTTATGGCTTTGTGGGATGGGTGGAGTTTGTCTGTATGCATAGGAATGGAATCTGTAGCTGTTCTTGGTGGGAACTGCAGTCATTAATTTTCTCTCATAAACACACCAAAGAACTGTTTTGGAAAACAAAGTGTTTAAAAGACATTGGTCTTCCCTCCTCTCGTGGCTTGTAGCCCTGAAGGTGGAGGTGACCAGGAGAGGCCTCTGGCTGCATCTGCTTCTCTTTGTCACCATGGAAGCATGGTATGGGATTCTGAGGGGCTGAGGGTGGATAAGGGATGGTGTTGGGTGAGGTGAAAGAAAGAAGACAGAGGAGAGGAAAGAGGAAAGAAGGGAGTGGCAGAAAAAGAAGCAGAAGAAGGAGGTGAAGGTTGAGGTGGAGGAGTTCAAATAGGGACTGGAGGAGGAAGACTTGTGAAGAACCAGTATTGGAAGTCTCCACATGGCCATCCAATCTCAGTCTAGTCAGAGCTGAGCCAGGAGCATGTGGAGCTGTAGCTTTGTCACTTAGATTTCACACCATGGTCTGATGGTCACTGTGGCTTGATTCCAGCCATTTCCCTGTACCTTGGGGTCACTGGGCTACAGACAATTCCATGTAACAGTCTTCAGTAATTGCAGGCTTCCTAGAAGCTAGTGCAAACATATTTCTGTAATCCTATTCAGGCAGGAGCTCTTCTGGTGCATCAGTTAAGACTCCTGTTCCTCCTCATCTGCTCAACTTTTAACATTATTCTGGCTGATGTTAACCTTTAGAGAAAAGCTGAATGCAAAGTCATCTGGTATCACCCTTCAAAAATGAGTGCCTGGACATTAGTGCATCAGCTCATATCACAGTGAAAGAAAACCACTGTCTGTACCCAGTCATAAATACAAAGCAGTCTCCCCTTCTCCTCATGTACTGGTTCCTTTGTTAGAAGGAAGAAATTGCATCTGCTCAGTGGAGACAGTATAGAGAGTGACACATCAGTCATATATTTCACTTACTTGGAAACACCCCTGTCATGCCTGGTGCTGACATCATTGTCAGGTGGGTTGTGTGCCCATATGAAGTTCTACTCTTCAGAAATCCTGTGTTATCTTCAAAATATCATTTGACGTTTGGAGCATCTAAAACTGTGCTGCTCTGTGATCAAAAGATCCCTTTGGAAAGAGTCCCTTCACTGGAGTCCTGAAGGCCACAGGAAGAGTCACAGTGTGCATAAAAAAGTTCCAAAAGTACAAAAATTTTTAATGTTGAGGCATTAATTATTTATATCACATTATCCTCCTACAGCAGGGAAATAGTTACACAGCTTTTAATATTGCATTATTTGAGCCTCATCCAACAATCTGTGTCCGGGTCAAATGCCATGGACTTGAGTTTGAAAAAAAAAAAGAAGAGTTTGGACATTAATCTCACTATAAACATCGCCTGAGAGTATATGATAGCTTTCTGTCCTTAATAAGCAAATATTTAAGAAATAAATATGTTTATAAATAATAAAAAGTGGTATGAGGAAGTGATAATTAAGACACCTGTAGGGTATAAGTAAGGATTAAAGTCTGGTGGGAACAATTGCTCATAACGCAATCTTACCGGTTGCAACTGGTAGAAAAGTGTGAGGATATAACCCAGTTTTTGTGCAGAAAAATAATTTGAAATAATAGATGCAGTATGCGAATGAGTATTGGGAAAGCGTTTCTGGATAGTAGAATATATTAAGCTTCAGCATAGTATACCATATAAAATGCTGGAAGTCACCTGAGAAATTTAAAATAAAATTGAGCAAAATACCCAAAAATGAATGTCAGGGAATGATTTAACATTGTCAAGGAAGCAGAATGACAGCTCATATTTTCAGGAAAGTATTAATAAGCTATTTTAAAAATATCAGTTGTTTGACAACTGATATTCCAGTATACAAACATATAGATGATTACTCCTGGTAATCCAGTAATTATGATTCAGAATTCTGTTATGTATTTGTTTGGTGATCCACCCTCTCAAAATTACAAGCAGGCAAGAAAAGTTTTAGGTGACACTTTCTGAATATTTGTCCAATTTGCTTTTTTCTCTGCTTCTAACTTCCATGCTGATATTATGTGTTTAGTTTTTCCTTGAATAAGTGATTCAATCAAGTGGGAGTTGGCGTTTAATAAAAAGCCTAGATAATGAAATTGATCATGATGAAATAGCCTCTACAAAGTTCAAAATCCACAGATGGCCTAAACTTGATATTAGTTGTTTTCCTTCCATTTTAAATGCATTTGACTTCTGTCACTGTTTTTTTTCTATGAACAAGAAGATTTTACTTCAATTTACTCAAATGGAGAAGTCAATGCTGTAGTTCTGTTCATAAAATTTTGCTTGTGTTGGTGACAGTAATGAAAACATTATAAATAGCAAATATTTTTACATGTTCAGGATGGTACAACTGAAAAAAAAAATCACACTGAATATATCAGCTTATTTTGGTTTTCTCCTGGAATTAGTAGAGATCATGTGCTATTACTGTAAACATTAGCTTGACTGAGTACTTCATGAGGAACTCCTTTCCCAATTTATCTTTACTCTTAATAGACCAGTTATATGCTCACTTGAAATTCTTAGAATTTGCAGACACTGAGGTCTAATATCTATTTTAAAAATAATATGGAAAATAATTTTAAATATGAAAAACAGAGAGATCAAGGAAATACTGAATAATATTTTTCTTCCTCTGCTCTTCAGAAAATATCACTTTCCTGTTTCTATTTCAGGTGCACCCTTTTTAAACCTAACGTTAAGTATTTAAAATGTGTTATAACTTCAAAATATGATTTAACTATTACTCTAAACTTTGTCTAATTTCCTTAACCAACATTAAAATTCATCCATTTAAGATTTCAGTGAGTATCTTCAGCCAGATATGTAATTTTCTTCTCTTCCTTTCACAAGCATTATCACCTTATAGCACACTGTACTGGAAATAAACATTTTGAATTGAAAATGTGTCCTTGTGTATTAAAACAACAACAGCAGCAGCATCTCACCCTTTTATGCTGGAATAAATTAGCTCTTTAATTTAGTTTCATGAAAAAAATACAACCTAGAAGCAATTCTCTTGTGTATAGACCAACATTAAGCTTCATACACAGGTAACAGTCAATCCATTAACCTTTGCTTTGAGCTTAACCTGTGTGTCCCTCGCATCACAGTTGTTCCTCCTTTTAATACCTTTTCCTTAATAGTTGCTCACCCACAACTGAAAAGGGCAGAGCAGCTTCTCATGACATTGACTGTGCCACTGCAATAATAAGCTTCTCTTTTCTTTTTTTCCCACCTCCTGCCTCACTATGGTGTCAGCAACCATTTTTTGGGGGGGAAGGTAATCTAAAAAGAGCTGTAGAGGCAGAGGTCATGTTAAACTGTAACGCAAATGTTATTCCTCGATTATCTAGCTGGGGTAAATGTCAACTGCTTCAGGCTAAAGCAATTGGAAAAGCAGAGTGTGTGAATCTAACAAAGGGAGAGAGAGAGAGACAAGGAGGGTGAGCTGGGGGAGGGGGATTTTAAACTGGGCCTAGCTTGATGACTGGTATGTTAAACCAGCATGTCTTCGTATTTCTTTTCTCCAGTGGACAGTGATGCCACATCAGCTTCATGTGGTCTGAGTGGAGCTTCCTTCATCCATTCTTTTGCAATAAGTGTGTCTGTAACAGAAACTATTGTGTGCTGAGGCAGTAGCTAAAATGGCATTTAAACACTTGAGAGATCAGTGCTTATCCCACTTACTGAAGAAATATGTAATAAAAAATGTGAGAATAAAGAGATAATAATAAAGACATGGTTAATCCTGTAGAACAATAGGACATTCTGAAATTAATAAATACATTTCACACTTTGAAGAAGTAAAGTATGATTATATCATTGGTTATAGTTATTGTGTTTTAAAGCTTGCAAAAAAATACATGTTAAAGAGAACAATGACTAAAGAGCAGGCATGTTTGCTATTATCGTTGTATAAGAATATGTTTATTAGCCATCAATTAATATATTCAGTACTGAACATCCCAGATTCTTTTCTAAGTTTTCTATCCTCACGTATCATTATTTATTGTGCCACTGATTTCTACAACTGGTTGCAAAACAGACACTTAAATAAAAATACTTTATATTAATGTGAAATTAATAAAATGGTAAATACAAGTCAGAAATTCTGACACAGTTTCTGGAAATGTGTCAAAAAACCCCACCAGATCCTGCTTTACTCCCTGACTCTTTTTCCTCTCTGGATGTGGTGATTTCAGTTCTTCTGTAACGGAGGGATTACAAAGAATATGCTGAACTAAGTGAGCAGTCTGATTGAATTGCTGATGAATTTTGGTGAGATTAAGGAGTTTCTGCTTATCAGTTGAGATGAAGAAACCACTATGATTGGGCATCACCTATTTCAATAGAAATGTAAGTAGAATATTGAAAATGCCACTGGAAAATTACTGTTTAATAACCAGCTAAAGACTATCATTTTTTAACTACACAAACAGTTCTAAAAATGTGCCCACTACTCTTTTGTGTCTGAAGGCCATCACTTCCACTAGCAGCTGGGCAGAAGGGCAGCCTCAAAGATAACTGGTTGCCTAAACATTTCCAGCCTCCTAATTTTGGTCTGAAAAGCCATTTCCAACACCTATAACTGCCCTGAACAATGGAAAAGATCATACTGTAGTTTTTGTTCACTTGTATCTACCACATGTTTGTGTAGCCCTGATCAAACCAGGTCTATGCTATGGAAGTGCTCTGACAACATAGTTACGATCACAAAGCATCCAAGTCAGTACTGCTTCACTCACCAAGAACTGCTGTTGATTTAGTGCACAGTAGATCCAGGAAAGTGAGTATTTCCTTTCGCATGGCAGCTGTTTGACTATATCTGTCCTTGCTATATAAGAAAGTTGACGACAAACTGAAGTAAATCCAGCAAAGATCCACCAAGATGTCTAGGGCTCTGGAACACTTGACATCTGGGAAAAGACTGAGGGAATGGAGCTTGTTCAGTCTGTAGAGGTGAGGCCTTTGGGGGGTGACATAATACCAACTTTTCAATTACCAAAATTAAGAGGGCACCAGGCTTTTGACTGAGTTGCGTGTGGGATAGCAAAGGGCAATGGTCATAAACTGAAGTAGGGGGGTTCACAGAATCACAGAATGTTAGGGATCGGAAAGGACCTCCAAAGATCATCTAGTCCAACCTCCCTGTCAGAGCAGGATCACTTAGATTAGGTCACACAGGAATGTGTTCAGGTGGGTTTTAAATGTCTCCAGAGAGAGAGACTCCACAAACTCCCTGGGCAGCCTGTTCCAGGGTTCTGCCATTCGCACCATGAAAAAGTTTCTCCTTATGTTTAGACGGAACCTACTATGTTCCAGCTTGCCCCATTGCCCCTTTATGTTTATAAACATTAATGAGGTCACCCCTCAGTCTCCTCTTCTCCAAGATAAAGAGACCCAGCTCCCTCAGCCTTTCCTCATAAGGGAGATGCTCCACTCCCTTCATCATCTTTGTGGCTCTGCACTGGACTCTTTTGAGCAGTTCCCTGTCCTTCTTGAACAGAGGGGCCCTTAACTGGACACAATAGTCCAGATACAGCCTCAAAATAAGACAAAATATTTTCAACCAGAGGACATTCAAGCACTGAAAGAGGTTGCCTAGCGGTTACTCTTATAGGTTGTGCTGTCTCCCTCACTGGAGGTTTAGAAGATTAGATAAAACCCTGGGCAATCTGGTCTGATTTCAAAACTGACTCTACTTTACACAGGCAGTTGAACTGGAGAGCTCTGGAGGTCTCTTCCAACCTGATAATATTACTTTGTGATACTAGTTTAGGTTTTTAGAAAAGAGAAACAAAAAAAACACAAACCAAAACACAAAAACCAAAGAAAAATCACCAAAACAGTACAAAAAACAACCAAGCAAAAACCAACCAAAGCAAAAAAACCCCAACCAACCAACCAACCAAAACCCAAAAAACTTCTTCTTTGCATTCATATAACTTCCTCTTGACCCATGAAAGTAGGATGAGAAAGTCACATCCACAGAATATGTGGCATTTACAATATGTCAACAACAATTATAGTTTCTGTCACTTCACAGAAATTCTCTTAGCTTTTCAATAGTCTTCTAGAGATGTGTTGACAATTTCCAAGCGTTTTTTTCCTGAAAAATGATGCTGTGATTCCACTTCATTCCTGTGGAATGGAAAGCAATAAGAAAAAGCAGGTAGGTGATAGATTTACACTATAACTTAGGTCTGGTGGTGTGGCTTTTTAAAATCAAAAATTAACCATGGCGTCAGCTTTAAAATCTACTTTTATGCCATTGTTTTCTTTCCCAGATTACTGTGATTAGATGAGCTGTATAATCACTTGCCTACATGAAGCATGTCTGAAAGTTGCTTTTGGATTTCCAGATTAAGTGATGAGCTCATTTCCTGGTGGTGACAGGAGCTAACAAAACAAATATACAGAAATCCATTAGAACTAATTCACCCAAACAACTTGAGTGAATCACTCGATGCCCTTCCCTCACAGGGGGGAGAAATCAATGATTGATGATAAAATTAAAGATTTTCTTAAACAAAGGAATGTTTTTTTAATGATCATAAAAGTATGATGAAAAACTCACAGTAGTATCTATCAGCCTCATAATCTTTCCAGTAAGTACATATGTGCATCATTAACTTCCCTCATGTAGGGTCATCCCTATGAAAATTACTGGGCATTTTCATGTGGCTTAAGAAAGACTCACACTTACAACAAGCACTATCTGAGAAGATTTAAGAAATGCAGAAAGAAAATCAGAAAAAAATTGTTGAATTTATTTGATCTTTTGTCTTGGTTTGAGTGAGAACAGAGATAATTCTGTTCAGTGATTTTACTTCTCAGATCAGTTCTAACTAACTGCACTTTCTGAGGTTAATGGTAGATTTTTGCAGGCAGTGTCTGCTTCTAGCGGTGATAACACTTGATGTTTAGAGTTACTACCAAGGATGGGTGTGCAGACCAAGGTCAGTACTAAATCTTTTGTACCACATTGAGGGTGCAGAAAGTAAAAAGCCACACTTGTGGGGAGGAGCAGACAGGACAACAGGTGATCCTAAACTGACCAGCAAGGGATTCCATCCCATATATGTCATATGCTATATAAAGCTGAGGGATCACAAAGGTCAAGCGCTCAGCTTTACTGGCTTCTTCCTTGTTTCTTCACTGGCCAGCATCCAAGAAGGACTTTGTCTATTCTGCCTCTGATCCCGGTCTGTGTGTTCCTGAAACCAGTACCAGAATCCCGCTCCTGAACACAGCTCCCGTCTGCTGCAGGGCCCAGTCTGGGACTCCCCCGGTGCCTCCACAGCATCAGTGGGGACGGTGGTGGAATTGCCATCAGGGTGGGTTGGGTTCAATACTGGTTTTGTATATATTTGTATATATTCCATTTTTATTATTATTAATTTCCTTTTCATTACAGCTGTTCTAGTTTCCTTTTCTAATCGCTAAGTCTCTCTCCCTTATTACCTTTCCCTTCCCCTTTAGGGGGGGGTGAACAGACAGCATCTGTTATAGGTCTATTGGGCTGCCCTGACCCTAAACGGTGACATCTTTACAGTCAGAAACTGGGAAAATAAATCTAGTTTTAAAATTACTAGCCCTACTTCCTTTGTATGCTAATTTGTTGCTTGTTATTTTAAAAATTATTGTAATTCAGGAAAACACAGCTGTTGCAAACAGAAGATAGTGTGTAATGAGCTGTCTAGCATTATTAGGTCTTCCGGATTTAATACATTTTAATTCAGGAAAGTGAAAGATTAAGACTGACTTGTGAACAAAAAAGATTTTAGAACTTCTACACTTTAAAGCATGGAAAAAGACATTGTATGGTGAAGAGATGACTAAATTCCTAGCAATAAGTATCTGCATCACTGGAAGATTCCTGATATTTCATGACATTTAGAAGCAGATGATAAGATGGAAAAATTGTAAACCAAATTTTTGATGAATATTAGTGAGAAATAAGGTATACTTTTGCTAACTAATAAATTTGTTCTTATCCAGCTAAGAGATTTGGACCGGATGTAGGAATCACTTGGTAAAATTCTATAATCTGAGTGAATCAGAAGTTCTAACAGAACAACTAGTCTATTGCATATGTGAATCAGAGGTGTGAGTAGTTGTACTTCCACTGAGTGCAATGTGGCAAACCTACTTTACAAAACCTAGGGGCTGAGCCTTGACATGTTTTGATGTAATGCTATGACTAAATTCTCCAGTATAGTAATTGGCATGAGAAAGCTTGCACACCATAAAGTGTTATCATTAATATTGTGGACTTCACAAACAGGACACTAGAAATATTTATGAAACTCAGACATCAAAGTAGTTTCTTTTTATCTCTCCCTTCACCCAGCCCTAGTAAAGCCTAATTGAAATACAATAATTATAAATGAGCTTAGCTTCTCAATTTAATTTCCTTGTGAGTAGTTTCATTTATTTTTCTTAGGCTTTGTTAACATGTTTTAATTAAAAGATTTAACAAAGCTTAAGATACAACGTGCCATTAAGTATAGGAACATAATGGGTCATATTTGCAGAGAACTGGTGAACCTCTTTTTATGAGTTTGCCTTTTTGTGAAATTGAGAGAATAAATTTACTCACGAATCTGATGAATATTATCATGTAGTAAGCCAGGTCCCAGAAACAGGCTTTTCCAAGTAAAACTTGACAAAAAGAATTCTGCATCCTGATTATACATTTTGCTTAATTTAAACATAAAATATCTACTCGTAGACAGGCATCCTTAAACCATATTGACCATGGAAGTCATACTAAGAAATATTTTCCAGCATTCATAAAATGACATCTGCAGGAAGGCTAACACCAGATTAACCAAATACCCACCAAGATTTGCTTATTGTGAAAACAGCATAAAAAGTCAACCACTTAACTAGAGGCACTAAGAGGGAGATAAATCATTTCAAACATAAACATCTGTGCACTACAGCTGCTTCAGTCTTTTTGCTCCACTGCTGAAGAATATAAAATGAAGACAGATATGACTTTATTGGGGAACTACTTAAGACAGAGGGAGAAAAGACAGAGGAATTATTGGAAGTCTTGGTTGGGGGGACCAATTGAATATATCGATATCACAGTACCAGGAGAGCCAGCCTGAGAAGAAACCAAAGGAGGGTCTCAGACATCCTTTTGGAATTTCCATGTAATTATCAGAGGTAAAACTGTTTTAGCCAAATAAATGTTCATACTCTTTCTCATATTTAATGCGTGTTTTTTCTGAACTTGGATTGTATAAAAAGAATTAGGGTACTGTCATGCATGACTCATTCAAAATGTGCAGAAATACTAATCTTTCCATTTGTTAAGCATCTTTATTTGAAATTGTACATGCATTCCAAAGGAAAGAACAACTGCCCTTTGCTCTTGTCTGTCTTTCACACATTCAAAAAATATGACTGAACAAGAAGGCCAAATAAATTTCCCTTCATTCCCAATGCTCAACATAATTTTCTTTTTTCAAGTCCTTCTTTGTCCCATCTCCACTTTCAGCTAAAATAGAAACAATCTACTCGAAATTTTTGCCAGTGTGTTATTTTCCTGTGAAACCTTCTTATCCCACAGAATGCTTTCAAGGTATATATAAGCGATAACTCAAGGTAGATTTCAATTTTTGAGGTTTTACTAATCTGCTTTTAAATTCTCCAGAATGTTTGGGCCTCAGTAATTCATTCTAATTTCATCATGGTAGTTGTTTCTTTATAGTCTCCAAGAAGAGCAATAAAACAAGCAAACAAATGGCAGAATTATTCTTTTACCAAGACTGGGGCAGAGTCCCTGTGGCTGGTCTAAAGAAACTTTTTCCACCTATTTCCTCCTTGCTTAAAGCAGAGGTGATGCTTAATCTCCCTGCATGTTGCTGTTGGCTGCACCTGAACTTCTGCACCTGGCATACTTTCCTCAGTCTGCATCATGCTCAGCACCTTCCTTCTCCCCGTGTAGAGTCCTGTTTGTGAGGAGCAAGTCAGCATGGGTCCTGCTGCCTGTCTCCTGAAGAGCTTAATGTGGTTGACATTCTCACAGTCAGTCAGCCTCTGCACAAAAACTTCCTTCCAAACTGTGTCAAAAGTAGAAGCCCCTATAAAGCAAGCAACGCTTTATGAAATTAGTCAGTGGCTATAGAAAATGCTATGGTTATATGTAGTTCTCAGCTGGAAGCTGTTCAAAACGATCTCTCTCCTCTCCCTAAAGAACTCCTTCAGCATGTCTAGGCAGGAAAAGGAAAACATTTTTTGCGAAAATGTGAAACTGAAATTTTGAATCCATATAATAGTAGTTTATAAAGCACATTGGTTGGAAGGAGTATAGCTTTGAAAGCAATTTGCTAGCCTTTTGGCTAGCTCTTTCACTCAAAGCAGGGAAAGGGGAGAAGAGAGCTGCCCTCTAGATTCTGCTGCAGGACCTTCTCAGAGGGTTTAGGCAATATCTTTGTAACAGGAAGCACACAACTAATTAGAACAGGAGTTTGAAATGAGCTCACTTACTTTTCAAGAAGTTCTGCACTTCCATCATCAAGAAACGATCAGAGGGTGAATGCAATAGGATGGTTTGGGAGCAGAGGTTGTGTTGAGGTTTTATGGTGGACTCTAGTTATTTCTTTATCCAGAGAAACACAGCTATAACTTTTTATTTCTAGACTTGTCACATACCAGGAGGCTTTGCTTGTATTGCTGTTGAAAAGAAAATAAGATTTATATATTCATGTAGTCATATTTGATTCAGATTAATGATATTTCCAGAAAGGGTTAGGTGTCTATTACATTGTGAGGGGAGTGCTTATGTACTGACAGTAAAACCCTAGTTACCATTGCTGAAGCTAAACTTAAAAGTGTTTAGCTGAAGCTAAACCTAAGGAGCCAAAGTTCCCTAAAAAAAAAAAAAAGAAGCAAAAGAATTGTTTAGAGAAAGTAAGATAACACTGTGAAGTTCCGAGGCACTAATTAGCAGAACTGATAGAAAGGAGCACAGAACAAAACATAAATGGTAGGACTTTCAAATAAGCATGCAAGTACTTCAGCTACCTCAGTGCTGGATCAATCAACATTATAAGAGATAAGTCTATGAGAAGGCAACAACCTGTGCATAGGGATGTGTTCATCTCCCTATATTGTAACATACAGCTTTATTACTAATACTCTGCCTGGGCTTCTGAGACAACAAAGTGAATTTTACTGAGTAAGAATATGTCATACAGCCAGATTTTCAGTAATGCTCCCTGAGCGTGAAATCAATGAGGTTGCAGTCTGCCAGCACGATTGGGTTTTAAGTCCCTTGGTACTAAGGATGACAGTGCCAGTCAGGGCAAGTCAAGCTCAGCGAGTTTCCAGACAGCTCTGCTGGCCTGTAGCGCTATTCACAGCACTATGCAGTGTGAATTATTCTGTATTTGCACTGTATTTGTATCTCCTTTATCTTGAGGGATTTTTCCTTTGGTCACCCTCAAGGAAAGATTTGTGCTTTTCTCTCCTATGTGCTTTATCACTGTCTCTTGGATTTGAGTGCTCAGAAGAGAGAGATGGTAATTTGCACTGAGTAAAAGTTCTTGTTGCATCTCCCAGGGTTTTTTTTCCGTGGAAAAATATTTTCTGGTTTTGGACATCCTCTTCATTCAAAACAAAAACTGCCAGTGAACAATGGTTCATTGCCTAACTGAACCTCATATCTGGAAAGTGGAGAATTATATCTGTGGAAAATGAAAGTGGATCAGGTGAAAAGCTATGGCTCACCTATGGAGGCACTTGCTGCTTTGAAACATCTCTGTCATGAATAGCAGCACTAGGTGAGGGTTGACAGAGATCTAGTCCACCTCTCCTCCCTTTTAGATATTGCTAAATAAGCTATATGCACAGTTTTGTTTTCTTCTGTTAGCTATCTTGATATAAAGTAGACAGTAAGATTTTGTTTTGGACGGTACAAGAGTTATGTGCTAGCTCATGAGCTAATCTGACAGCTGAAGTTGGCTGTATGGAAACACTTGCAGACTGGTGACTGTGCAGTGGTGGCTGTTGTCAAGCAGGTCTTTTAAGTATAGCAAGATCCTCTTCATCTACTTCTGCAACAAGTTTCAGTTTAAACATGAGTATGAAGAAAAATTAATTCTGGACAAAACAACAAATGGAAGGAAGGCTATATCTCCATGAACAGAACTGCTGTCCGGGAGTTGTCTTGCCTAGAATGATCTTTGCACAGATTTGCAGACATGGACACATAACTAAGTCTCTCATGTCTAGAAAGCTAGTACCATCTACAACATGATTAGTATGCACAGACTCTAGTTCTTCAGCTGACTAAAAGTTAAAGACTAAAGTTTTGCTATTCACAGTAGTGTGGAGTCTGAGACTGGAAGCTTCACAGAGCATTAGCAAAAACAACTGTACAAGTAGCAATATGAATATGATGGCCTTTATTACTATAAAAAATCCAGCTTTGTATTTTTCTGTCAGATGTTTAGAATATTCACTTTTTGAAATAGTATATATAAGATACTTTTGTTTACAGGTGAAAAATTCAAACAAGATGCAGTGATGCAAAAAATGTTTAGTTCTACAATTCAATGGTGGAATTAAGAATAAGAAAGTACACTTACACACAGAAGTTTTACCACAAAGTGAGTACACATACAGAAATGGATCTATTGGGGGGAAAAAAAAAAAAAACAAAACAAACACCTAAATGCAAGATATTAATTTTCAGAGGAGGCTCATTCAATTTGCACTGGAAAAATCATTTCTTGTACAACATTTTATGTAAAAAAGGAGTTTTGAATGCTTTTGTAATAGCAAACCACCAAAGACTACAAAACATGGATGTCTATGATTGCTCCACACTATCATTTTTGTTCTTGGAGTAAAAAGAAAGGAAGGACATAAAAAATAACCAGATTAACAGAATAAGTCAAAACAAAGAAGAAATTAGAAAAAAGAAATTAAAAAAAATTAACAATTCCATTCTGAACTACTTGGTATAGATTTCTTGTGTTTTGGCTTGCTTTAGTTATATTACTTACACTTTTACTAATGCTTTGTTTATTTTAATATCTGTTGTAAAACTTTCTTTAATTTACCTGAAAAGGACATGGTGTGTCTGTTTCAGGTGATTGGCATAGCTCTGATCCTTTTCAAAGTTTATTAATCCCACAATGACTACTTTGGTTATCTCATGTGCACTCTTTCAGTAGAGGACACAAAAACTTCATCAGGAATATTTGAATTAATTCCCTAAATGTGTTGCAGGACCATTCATATTGTGAAAAGTTAGTGAATCCTGTTGTACACAATTTCAGAACTTTTCCAGATAACACATAAAGAGAATTGTAGAGAATTGCAGTTGTTGCTTTTAGCAAAATCCTAGATTATTACTCACATAAATTTTTGAAAGTGAGAACAGGCTATTACTTTATTTTGAACTTGTGTAGGCTTACAGTATAATTATATACAGAAATATATCCCACATTAGAGATAAAGTATTAGATGGAGACAAATCCCATAAATTGTGTCATGCTGCAAGCACAAATGACAGCTCCTCAGTTATTTTTTGAACTATGAACCAGAATAAAAATAAATTTTAAAATATACTTTAATAACTGAGTTCCTTTTCCAAAAAGGGGAAATATTTATAAATAAAACTTCATGAATCTTCTCAGTAAAATAAATCAAGACTGTATGAGATCTCAGAATACTGAAGTCGGTGTTGCATACCTGTCTGCTTTTGAATGAACAGTCATGATATTTGATGCATTCAGATATGCACCAGGACAAAGTATATTTCCTGTTTTTTCATCTTTAAAAATGATAAGCACCCTGGTTGTTTATCAGTGAGAGTAAATATACAGAGGATTAAAGCGCATACATACTTTTTAAAAATAGTAGTATGTACTTGCAGTGTTTTGTCTTGAACTAGCCTTCATAGGATGGGGTACAGTGTATTTAATGAAAAGGGTTGACTTGAATGACAGCTGAATACCACAAAGAAAAGGGCAGCCCTGCATGGGTCATGACTGAAATTGGCTGCTGCTGTGATTTAGTAAGAGCTTTTCAGCTGGGAAGTGGATATTGTAACTCACAAAAGGTAACTTACAGCAACAAATTGAGCTGAATAGAGCTCTGAACTAATTCATGGTTTATTGAGTTCCCCTCTTGTCAGTGATAGCCAACAGTTAACTGAAGTGATTAGTTCAATATTCAGTCACAATGATGTACGGCCAACTTTCCAGCTTACAGAAATCCTGGAAGGGTTTTTTTTTTTTAATCCTGGTAAGTAACATCATTTGGGGGGAAAAGAAAAAAAAAAAAAAAAAAAGGAAAGAAAAGAAAAACCACCCAAAATCTGCAGCATGAGAGAGGTGAGTTTAGCACATGTCAGAGGATGATGATATTCTTGAAATGTGTCATAAAACACACAGCAGCAATTTCAGTGTTTACCTCCATAAAATAAGTTATAGATAGCTCTTTTTTACTGCCCAGCATTACTTGGTGCACCAAGGAAACTTCTGTATTCCTTAGGTAATATGTACTCTAACCCTGAAATCAGAGTGAGCTAGAACTGTCCATTTTCGAACTGTCCATTTTCCTAGTGTAGTGAGAAGAGAACAGCGAGTTAAAATATCAGTAGCTGTTTGTAACACTATCGTGATTTATGAAAAATGAACATGAGTGCATATCAGAGGGTAGCTTTGCAACAACAGAATTTGTAAACAGAGGCTTAAAGACCAGACCTCATGCAGTAAAAGGCCTCATTGTCATCACAAGCTGCAGTGATACTCAGCTCTGCTTTCCCCTTACCAATTCCAGGTATGGCTGTATGCTGGTCCTGGAGGCAAATAGCTGGCTAATTCCTGTGCTCAGAAGAAGGAAGGTATATTTATGTGTGGTTTTTTTCAAGGTCTACTTACCATTGCTTGTCCCTATTGTATAATGAAGTATGCAAAGTCACACTCTAAACCACAGAAGACCCCTAAAAGTGCTTAGTAATATCATAAAATCATCTATTTTATAAAAAAACCCTCCAACTGACAAGAATTTAAACCAGAAATTCTGACAGAAAAATGTATTCTTTCCCTAAAGAATGAATGTGAAGATGGTTTGAAAAAAAGTTGACTTTTAATCTCGTTTTTAGAAAACTTATATGTGATGTTATTGGGCCAACCTGAAGGAAATGGGTCCCTGCTTTTGGCTAGAGGCATGACATGCCTTTTCAAAGGTATAGACTGCATCTACCGTTATTAAGAAAGCTACCTTGTAACCATTTAACTGTAACCTTAAAGGGAGGTACTCCATGAAAAAGACCTCAAGGCAAAGTAAGTGATAGTCAGGAGACTGAAAAAAGTGAATTTTCAAATTGTAAAAAAATACAATAAATAATAATAAAAAAAAAGCTTAGGAGTAATATTTCCAGGATGACTGGAGTTACATCAAGAGTTTGACGAAACTTATTAA
The DNA here is from genome assembly GCA_025345505.1 of Todiramphus chloris collaris. Lineage (NCBI taxonomy): Eukaryota > Metazoa > Chordata > Aves > Coraciiformes > Alcedinidae > Todiramphus > Todiramphus chloris. Next base: position 2,623,052 of record JANVCC010000319.1, read on the forward strand.
AGAACAAATGTCAAAAGGCATTGAACTGTTCAAATACATAGGTATTTAAGACATAGGAAATCAAAAGCACATTATCTCATTTTTCTCCTGCTTATTTTAAAATATATAAGGAAGGAAAGGCAGATGAGTTTCAAATGTAGTTGCTGGTCTATCTGTGATTCCTGGCATTAATCATACTGCTGGGAATCAAATTTGTCCTTCCTGTAGCACCCCTGATTTTAGTGGAGCTCAACCAGTGAGAAGTTTGGTCTTTGGTAGATCAGATCGCACATTGCTTCTGCACATACAAAAGCATCTTCTTCATAATGAGAGCGGTTTTTCTAGCACCATCATGGGTGTTCTGCAACAGATTATCATCTTATTCTTCCTGGGGACAGTTGCAGGAAAGCCATGAAAATAGGATAGATAGATAGATAGATAGATAGATAGATAGATAGATTAGATAGATAGATATACCTGTAAAATTGTAAGTGTTCATATAAATCTTATTGGCTGTATTCATACCCACTTGCAATCAAAGGATACAAAATCAATATCAAGAGACTCAACTTATTTTAAAATATCAGATTACTGTTACTCATACAGGGAACTGCTTGTGGCCAGACCACTAACTTAAAGAACATCAAATCAGTGGTAAATTCAGGAAAATCATGACTAGTTCACTGATGTTCTGCAAACAGCAAAACACATTACATTTATTGAATAAGTTATTTATTCAGAGTTATTTGTCAGGCATTGGAATGGCCTGACCAGGGAGGTAGTAGTGTCACCAGGTGGTTAGATGTTGTGCTTAGGGACATGGTTTAGTGGTTTTTGATAGGGCTAGGAATAAGGTTGGACTTGATGATCTTGAAGGTCTCTTCCAGCCAAAACTATTCCATGACTGTATGATTTATCAACTTCTACAAAGCAGCACATCTGCCACAATCAAGCTGAGCTCTCAGGCACGTGATTTACTTGAAAAATGTGACTGGCCTGACAAATTCCAAGAGATTACACATACTTTTAAAATTCAGAATCTTCTTAGTTGGAAACAGGAGACTTCTAAGTGCAATAAAAGCGGAAATTTTGCCCTTCATTTCCACAGGAGCAGTAATAAGGTCCTAATGGAGGGTTTTCTCTTTTCTTTTTGTTTCACTCTATGTAATTCCTTTTTTTTTCTTCTTAATTACACATAATTAATATTCACTGCCATATCTCTCCAACTGTTTATCTGTCTGTGCATCTCTGAGGATAGCTAAATCATCACATCACATCCTGAAGGTAGGGAAAACAGGTTTTCACAAGGACTTCGGTGTTTGCCTTGAAATTGCCATGAGTTGCCTCGTCATGGTTGCAAGACAGATGTGCAATTGAGATATTACTAGTGACTGTCTGAAGAACTGTGCAAAATTTACTTTCAAACTATAGATTTAAGATAGAAGGGAATTTTTTAAAAAAAGCTAGCTCAAGGCTGATTTAACAGACATCCTAACTTCCAAAGTTACACAGAATTATTTTTCAGAATCATGGGGGAGATATTCTCCAGAACTGTACAAGATACATTGTCAATGTAGTTTGGATCAGAAGTGATTTTTTAACTGAATCCTAACTGCATCTTTTCTGGTGCTTTGGTTCACACTGAAGAATATCCTGAAGCACAAGCAGTATTGTTTTCAGATGAAACTCAACTAGAAGGTATTCTTCAAATGTGAATCTGACCGTGCTTTAGCTGTTGACAAGTGTTGAATTCACAGAACCACATTAGACTCAGTCCATAGGAGTGCCCCATGCAGAGAGTTCATGTTGGCTTCTGATAGACCCAATCCTAGTGTATAGCAATATTTCTTAGTTTAGATACAGCTCAGCATGTCTAAATTGCTTCAGTGCTATCAGGGGATCCATTCCAGCTCATAATAGATGGTAATCTGAACTATTCTGTTTCTATAGGCAAAAATGTTGGCAGAAGGGTCTTTTTAATTAAAGATAAATATAGGAATAACATTCTAAAACTTTACAGAAATATTTCAGTGATAAAAAATAACTTTCTACCATTTCCAAAGTCACATAATACACAAAGGTTTGTTAAATTTTTTTGTAGTGTTATTTAATTGCAGTCCTCTATTATGCCTGTGTCTATAACTTTTTAAAAACTCAGAAGCTTCTTAACTAGATTATCTTATTTTTGATAGTCATGAAACTAGCTCTATTATAGGAAGAGAAATGTGTAATCATTTCAATATTATCTCTTAGGTACGAAGAATGGGTTTAATCATTTCATTAATCAGCCATCTCTATAGATCAAACTACATTCAGTCTTCCCTGAAGATTTTATTCTGTGATCACTGTATGAAAAACTAAAATGGTGAACAGGAAATTGAAACTGTTATTATACAGGAAATAACAGCACTCTGTCAAAATCTACAGAAGAAACATATGTTCAAAGTTACTGTCAACATCTAACATATCAGATCAGATAGAGAGAAAGACCAAAATTACAAGTATCATTATAATATCAATGAAGGGCAAAGTTCTGTGTGCAAATAAATCCTTTACAGCCTCACAAAAAGGAGCTGAACACAGAGTATCTGATGGAGCAAAGATGCTGTCATAATTTCATATACCAGTGGATTGTATGGCAGAAATTTCACTTCCCTCTTCCATCCCTCCAGACTTCCTATAGTCACAACTGTAATATCTAATACATGTAATGAACTCTATGCCTTTGTTATCTATGCCTAGCTTGCAAGAACTGCTGTGATGTTCATTATCAGACAGGAATTAGGAGCTTAAGTATTATTGTCTCTATTACAGTGCTGCTACAATGTATTTCTAAATTTAAATGTTGTTTGATTAAAGCTGTGAGAAAGTGTCAGGACGAAACAGAAAGGTAAAATACAGTAAGTTCTGGGATTTTCTTACAAGGTTTCTAAACTTTAGTAAATGAACTGAGAAAAATGTACTCTGTGATAATCATTACTGCCTCAGTATATAACTGTGATGTTATCTGTATGTGTTTAGGCTATCTACTGTTCATACAGTAAGTCATCACATGGAATAATGTTTTGCATTCTGAAGGCAACCTTTGTATGGCAACAACTGGAATGAGAAACTTACCCATCTAGGTGGCATGCATCATTTAACCACCAACTGTAACATGCATTTTCTACATTAATTTCACCTCAAACTCAGAGGGACACTAGGAACAACAAAACACCTCGGATTTACCAGCCATAGAGCTTCCAGGCAGTTTATAGCCTCTCCTTTTAGTATAATGTGTAAGATGCTTGGTACAGTCCAGGCAGAGCAGCAATGTACTTTTCTGCTAGTGAGCAACTACTCAAACATGACTCAGTTTGGTAAAGTCCTGAGCTACGTGCTCAGTATGACCTCAAATGTGCTTATTATAAGAAATATTCTGTTTGGCAGTATTTGAGTAGTTTGTTGTTATGCACTTCTTCTGAGATCAAGTACTCTTTTCTCTCCCAAGATCTGTGAAGCAGTAGACCATAAGCTTCCCAAGTTCTCAGGTTGTCTTTTACAGTTGGACTATGCAATGTGAAAACAATAAACAGTACCCAAAACAAACAAGATATTCTGCAGAATTTCAAAGCTAATCAGCAAATCCTCTGCACTAACAGGAACATGAGGGCTTCTGATAGCTTCTGACTCACAAAAGTCTTGAACAACTGATAAAACCATATCAAACAGATCATCAGCCTTGACTATTTTACCTTTCCAGCTCTTCTTGTTCCGTATAAGCTACAGCTAAAATCTGTTTTAAAACAGATTTCTACAAGAGTGAATACAAACATGTTCGTTGTATCATATTAAAAGCAAATTTTTTCTTGTTTGCAGTCTCTATATCTGAAGTTCTCTCGAAGAGCCTTGTCTAGACAGCCCAGTATCTAAGCATCAAGTTAACTGCTAATTTCTAATGTTTGATACATTCTAAAAATTGAGAGTAGGCCTAGAACATTGCTTTCTTCCATGACTGGTCTAGTCTGTGTTTTAGCACATTACAAATAGCAAAATAAAAAGATGAGTACCTCTTGCTTTCCACTGTGTGAGGCACGTAGTTTTGAAAAGTAGTGCTGGGTTTTAAACAATGAATGCAAAGAACATCTTCAAATGTGATTGTTATAGACACAGACAGAACAGATTTTTGGAACTGTCAGGACAGTTTTTCACAACTGTTGCAAAGTGTTCCTTTCTTTCTGATACCGTGAGAAGTGAAGTGCTAGACAAATGTTGAAAAAAAAAGAATTAAAAAAGAGATAAAACATGCTGTTAACTTTTCTGAGACCACCTTAGATGTCCCCTCTTCTAAAATGGGAGGATCTTCAGAGAAAACAGATCACAAAGTAACTGTAAAGAGTTTGTAACAAACTCAACTTGGTGGTTTGATGGCCCACTTGGATTCCATCAGGAGGCTGTGCCTGTACTCTTTTGCTGATGCCAGAATAACACTGTTTCATTATTGTCTGGTATCTGGATTAATAACATCAGTCATTGTCTTTACTACTTACTTCAGGTAAAAGTAATGGAAAATCTATATTTCCCAGACCCATTTCTACTATTGACAGTCTCTATCTGCAGGATGAATATGGTCAAGTGTTTTACAGGCTAGAAAAGCATAGAAAGGAAATGGGAAAAGTAACATGGAATAGGTAAAAGCCCTTCCACGCAAAACAAGAGATATTTATATTCATAGCCCTATATGGTTGGATTTACACCACAAAATGGATTCAATGTTATTTAACAAACCATGTTATGCCACCATTCAGAATAACTTTATTAAAATTTGCACAAATATTCACTATATTTGCAACAATAATGTTGAGGCAAGTAATTGACTTGCACATGCTGATGAAACACTTGGTGAGTCAAATTTTGCTTTACTGGACAAGGTTAAGGTGACTTGCAATAACTTACATTGAGAAAAGGAAAATGTGGCATTGATTTCACTGAGCACAACATCCGCAGAAGAGATGTCTGCTGTTACATGCTGGACTGTAGAAAATTACAGGATTATCAATGCCATGTTTCTTTTGGTTCACTTCTGGAATACCTCTCTAATTCTGACATGTGATATACTATGTCACTTCCCTGTGTGGTAGACTTAATCCTTTCATCTAGCTTTCAAGGTAGAGGACCTGAATTTTATTTTTTTTTCCTTTTTCAGCCTGTTAAAGGCATTCTCCAGTTGAGTTATAATACAAAGCAGGGTTTGCACACCACTTAAATAACCTGTCATAAAAAGAAAACTTGAATTCACAAAATCTGCTGGCATTCACGTTCTTTATTTCTTGACTGCGGTCTGTGCAGAAATGAAATTCACTCTCTTTAGATTGAATGTTGTGATACACACCAAGCTCCAGTTCTTCAGAGTCTGACCACCTTGAGTGATATATGTTAATGATTGCTTTAGCAATACACTTAATATAAATCTTGCTGTCATTGATAAAAGAAATAAGTTTTATTTGTTAATGAAATATGATGTAGTCTTTCTGGTGCTCTATTTAAACATCACCTAGGAATAGATCATGTTTTTAGAAGTCAGGAGTAGCCCCAGGCCCTCCATAATTCCAATTGATGTAAATGAAGAAAATAATGAAAGCTTGTGCATGCTGACCCTGTTATACAGGGTGGTTTCACCTCAATTAATCAAAGAACCTTTAGAGATGTTGCAAGCATCTGGCCTGAATAGAGTTCTTCAGACTCTGATAGTAAACTAGCTGCTCTTAGTTGAGATACTGTGCCCAGATTTCTAGTGAAATTGCTTGATTTCCAAATGCTGACATATTTAAAGGAACTACCACATTAAAAACAAAACTAGAGTCCTCTGCCTAGAAAACATTGTCCTTGGAGTTGGATAAATATGAGATGGGTTGATGAATCTGAGACCAAACATCTTGGGAAGTTTGTGTTCTTGCAATGAAGCTGAGAGCATAAAGAAAATTCTCATATTGTATTTGAAATGCCAAGTATCAGGTTTGACAAAATTAAAAGTATATAGAACAAAACCTAGGAAGAATGCTTGAAAAGCATTTTCAGTCACTATCTTTGTAAAACTGACATTTGTAAAAGCTAACCCCTTTCAGAATTATCATTTATTTTTACCCTGTAGTAGCTTTTCCTAGCATTTTTTCTGGAAACACAGATACTCTGGTAGCATGCTACCTTTGTCACATCTGATATGTGTACTTTCCATAAAACGACCTTCATGCCAACATAGCCAGTAATGTTTGCAAGTAAAACCTGAAGAGAAATGAAGGTCTGTAATAACACACTTGAAGGTTATTTTTATTGATTACAAGACTGAATACATTTAAAGTGATAGTCCTTTCTCATAAAAATGAAACTTTATTTAAAATGCAGACTTTTTTTTTTATAATTACAATTATTAACAATTGTTTTACTGATGTATTTATTTAAATTTTTATTGAGTAATTCTAAATACTGATTATGTACAGAATGATTTAAAAAAAACCCCAGATACGTGGAGAAGGTCCACTCATATGCTGCTCGTACAAATTTTAAAGCTGCCTAGCTTCTTGAATTGTAAATACTGGATAATGAAATTTCTATAACTTTAATGTCTTTCAAATGTGTAAACATAGACTTGTTTTTGAAAACTGTAAAAGGTTCTTTTAGAAAAAAAAAAAGAAGAGCCAGGACAGGAAAAGTATGTGGGTGTGGTGAAGATTAATACAAAGAAAAGTATGGTAGGATAATGTTCTGATTGAAAAGCAAAGGACCAGATGAGTTGTTTAGTGCTCCTCGCAAGTCCTTTTGCTTCTCAGGGACAGTTGCTACTTAATACCACCAAAACTGTACAAAAAGTGTCTTACTTTCTCTGAGCCTTCCTTTCCTTGAAAAAGTATGTGTAAAGAAAAATTTGTTTTCATACTTATTTACTGGAACCTTTGTGAGGTTTTTTACTTGTCTTCTTTTTTGAAGAAATTCCTGCAAATACAAGTCTGAAACAACCTGAAGACTGAGGTGAAAAAGCCAGATAAGCAGAAAGTAGCTCTTTCATGTGCTTTTCCCGACCTGTCAAAAAGGTGGCTGCATTAGCCTGAAGGTAACACTACAAATCCTCTTACATCAACAAAGATCAAAATACGAGGGCAACCATCCTTTTCTGTTGAAACTAAAATAAAATGCACTGAGTAGGGAACCCAGGAAAGACCTGCTGGGCTTAATACCTCTCTGAGTACCTCTTTCTGACAGTTTCTTGTGCCATTCTGGAAGAGAAATTAGAAAAAAGAACCTAATTGACCCTCATCATTCCCGTTCCCTTCCTGAATGGAGATTGCCTTCCTAAAGCTATAAGGCATTTTATGAATAAGAGAACAAAGTGAATTTAAGCCATAAAAGAAAGGCTTTTTCTCTATTAAAAAGAAGTCATGAGCTCAGAACAAGGAAGATTTTGCCATGAAAAACAAAGCTTATGAATATATTCCATTTCTCCAATGAATTTAAGCTTCTCTTGGGTCACTTACCTCAGATGATACTACAATTGATTTCACTATGGTCAGGTTTATCACACTGAAGTGAAGAAAAGTAAGTCATCACTTGCAAAATGCTGAGGCTTTTAAATTGTATTATAGGTTAACATGCTAAGAAACAAAACAAAAATTATCAGAATTATCAGACTTCTTTCTTCCACCTCCTAAATCAAATGCAAGAAAATTAAGTATTTTTATAATGTAGTTCTTTTAATTGTGGCTTCAAGGAGCTTTGCCTTTTGTAGAAGCTATGGGATAAATGAATAACTGTGTGGGAAGTCTGGGTTATAAGTACAGCCCATTTTCAACAACCATGCCACAAAAGAAAAGTCAGCAGCTGGGTTTCTGGTTTCTCTGCTGACCTTTGAGTGCAATTGCCATATTAGTATATGACATTAATATTGACAAAGGTTCCAGAAGGCTTTTTTGACCCTGAGTGAAAGCAAGGACTGTTCCCTAAGGGGAAAAGAGAACAGGAACTCAAAAAGGTGCAGTGTCCAGATGTGTTGGAAGTAGAGTGATGTGATGGGTTGGGAGGTGCCTGCAGGAGGTTCAGATCTTATCTTCTACCTCTGTTCAAGGTGAGGGATGAGGAGCAGGGTAGATTGCCCACACAACTCTCTTTTGCCTAGTGTGGACATCTTGGGACACTTCTTGTTTAGAGTAAGCAAGTCATAGTAGTTAATAATCTACAGCAGTAGTAGATGACATAGTAAAATTCTCCTTGGGCTTACAGTACCAAGCTTTCCTACCAGCAGTGTTTTCTGCTGTGAAAGAAAATTTGATGTTTGCTGTGAGGGCCAGAAATTGACCCCTTGTTACTTTCTGGGTAACATGTACCAGTCGTTCTCAGGTACTCCACCTTACAATAAGTACTTTGATTGCTGCAAATTTCTGTGTTTCTACAGATAACCCACACAAATAAGAAGCATCTGTTTCCTCTCCTCAAAGGGTTAAGCTTAATGCCTAGGCACATGCACCATCACAGTGGCACATTATAAGTAAGATAAGAGCATTACATTATTCAATGAAAAAAGAAACAAAACCTAAAATATGCAAACAGGAAGAAAGCTTTAACCTCAGCCTCTGAAGTCCTCCAGATCATTTCTGTTTTACAAGGTGAATCAGAGTTTAAACAAGATCATAATTTACTACTCCAAAGTCTTCCTTAAACAGAACTATGATTTGCATTATACTACATGAAACTCCCACTTTTTGATTTTTTAATATAATGGAGCTGTCACATGAGACATGTTTGTTTTGGACAGAAGCATGCTTCTACTTGATTTCAGCAATTTATTCTGATCCAGTCTAGTATATTTGCTGCACTTTTTTTTCCAATGATGACTACACAAATCTTCTTGCACCTAGTGTTGCTGCATATTTATTACCTGGATAACTGTATGGGTCTTTATGCCTAGGTGGGAAATACAAACAAGAGGACACGTAATACTGAGGGAAACTAAACTGGTAGAAGAAAGTAGACAAAATATAAACAATATTCATTTATATTTATAAAAAATATGCTGATATTTTTCATTAAGGGAATATCTGCTAACTAGAACTTATGACACATCATTCTATATAAATAAAAATTAAGATGTTATTTTGCAAGGCATCTGTTTCCCAAAGAACAGAGCATTCTTGTCTTTTAAGTAAATCTGAACTTAAAGATCCATCATATTCCTTTCCACACCAAAGAAACCATTGGAAATGAATAACAATAATGAGTCTATTTAATTTGTGCCTATATCAATGGTCACCGTGTTATGTTATTGAAGACCCTCAGACTTTTGTGTTACCATGAGAATACCTCATGAATTCCTCTTTTCCCACCCTCTACAGAAGTCTGGTCACAAATTTTTTCAAAGGTGAATATACTAAATTCACAGCCTAATGTATATGTGTTTTCTATTATCCTTGTTTTCCTCTCATCTGAGACAAAACGCACCTCTCTCCTACCCTTAACTGCACTTCCCTGGAGAAGCAGACTATGAGATAAACAGGATTTTGATTGATGAGATAAGGGTTAAACTGTCTGAACAGTAAGTGTGCAGGACCTTTTGTGCCTATACTGGACTAGCTTTGTTGACATTTTTGTACAGGGACAACTTGATCCTTCCCTCACAGCATCTGTAATGCCTCTATACACAAAAACTTTGGAGTAAATGAATGGCGAGGATAGACAGATTTGCTTTTTCTTGGGTAATAAACATAACACACTCTATTGCAGAAAGCTTCCATTCAATTTCATTATAGAAGCAAAACAGTTGTGATGTAAATTATTTGCCATTGTGAGAGCCAAACAGTTTTCAGACCAGTTATGTCAACTGACTTTTTTTCCAAGTCTCCTAAAATACCAGGAGTATTTGCTGTTGATCCTACCTAGACAAGTTCATTTTAGAATTAGTAACATAAACAGTAGCAGTTAAAGGCTCTGCTCTTACATATCCTGAGCAACCTTACCACTAAATAACAGCATAATAATGAACAATGCTATCTGAATCTTTCATGATAACAAAGCCATGTCGTGGTACTACCATGTGTAATGATACTATTAAATCAAATATTATTATAGGCTAGTAGGTGAATTGCAGGGAGGTCAGATTATTGTGTAACTTCCAGTTTTAATACATTCTGTCTGATTGCAATGGATTTGGCAAAGTTCAAAGACAGCTTTTAAGTAGAATCTCAAAAGACATGAGAGGCAACACGAGCCAGTGAAGACATAGGTATAGACTGACATCAGAGTCATTTAGATACACTGCTGCCTTACCAAGTATGCTGCCCATCACTATTACAGAGCCACATTTCTCTTTCCTTGCTGTCTTTCCAGCTCATGAATCTTTCATTCCTTTGTGCACAGTGAGCTGAGCTTTAACGGGAGCATAGAGGAGGTGAGAGGAGGACAACCTATTTTATACAAAATGCTCATCACACCAACGTAGGTGTTAAATTACAATGTTTATGACAGTTATAATTAACCTAATTGATGTTGGTTAGAAGTCCTCTCAACCTGACCCCAGGATCAGGACTCTCAAAGGGTTGAAGGACTTCACTGACCAGCCTGGACCTTTTCCTTCCATACATTTGTTAAAGAGCAATAGCAAACAGAATCTCATGCAAAGTTTGCCACAAATTCAGGTTCTCTGCTAATGGCAGAGAGGCTACATCATTATCATAGTTTGGGTGTATAACTGAGCATAAGCTTTTCCTGACTTACAGTTCTTAATGCATGTCTTTCCTATTTTATAATACACTTAGCTTTGGCTCAGGTAGCTGGCAGACCATTTAAGTTCAGAAATACAGGTGATGAGGTGCATACAGAATAAAATAGTTGTAGTTGATCATATCAGGGGCCTGTTAATTTTAATATCCTTTCTCCAGTACTTCCCATAGGCTTGGAAGGTAGCAAAAGTTCACCACAATAGCCCCCTCTCTGCTCATTTTTAGGAAATATTTCTTCCTCACTCTCACTAATTAGTAGATATACTGAAATATTAGACTTCAACTTCATAATGATTTTGATGTGAGAATGTGTATCATCTCCCATTTTTTCATCAGTAATTGAAATGATTTTTTTCTTTTCACTAGACCATTTCTCAATGACATTTTTTTCTCCACACAGATCACTGGAGCAGCTCATTAACTCTGAAAGTGAGTTTTACATCTCTGGCGCAAGACATTTCCTTTCACTTTGGTCCTTAACATCTCTGAAACATAGCTGTACAGTAAAGACACTCCCAACTAATACTAACTTTTCAGTTAAAGTTAGGACAATTTTTCCACAAGCTGTTGCTATGTTCATATATTTCTACTATCAGTTTATCGATGGGAATGACAATATAACAAAACCTTACACATTTAGCAAAGAATGAAAGCTTTCTGTATCTGTGTTAAATTTTATCCTTCAACTCTTCTCTTTAACCTCTCCTGAAATTGCATTAAAGAATCACAAATGCTAAAGCAAACAGTTTAATTAAATGGCTATCAGCTGAACACTAATTTTCAAGAAATCATTGGTTTATTCTTTGCACAGCAATTGCCTAATCCCCTACTGACTCTTTTATATGAAGTAGCAATTGACGTTGCTACTGCTGTTCAGAGGCTTGCTAATGTTTTCTTTTGATCATGCATTTTAGGATTTATTTTCTGGTTGCATGGTTAGTGTACACTTTTCATTTTTTTGGTGCCAAAAAAAACCCCAAACCTAAAAAACCCAAAACATCTATTCCTGATCTCTATGCTATTTTACAGAATTTAACAGATCTATCTCAATATCATTTAATTCAAATAAATCTAGTTTCATAGAATGAGGAATCAGGTCCATAACAATCAGCTGCTGCAGAACAGGCAGAAAAAAATACACTCAGTAGAAATTATAATTTCTGATTAAAATAATATACTCCAAATCAAAGCCAAATATACTCCAAATCAGAATATAGGAATAGCAGAGTATAATAAGAGAGTGAGGAGTGAGAAGGAGGGAAGAGAGGGGGAGGGAGGATGGGGGAGGAAGGTTTGTCACTGGCTTGAGTTAAAAAGGAGCGTAGGGCTACTCCAGGGTGCCTTTGCTAATAATGACAAGATCGTTTGCTTCTCACATCTGTAGCAAAAAATGAGAGGAGAAGATGGAAAAGAGGTCCTGGGATGTACCAGCTGTTGATGTTGGTCCTCCCTGCTGAGCCCAGAGCCTTGAGCCCCTACCGGAAGGCATCGCAATCTGTTGACATCTCCAGCTCTCTGCTACTTCGGGACACTCAGCTGAATCTAAGACGACGATCATCTGGCTGAGTGAACAAAAATCAGTGCCTACAGTGAAAAAGCAGGACTAACACACTAAGCAGATGGCTGGAGGCCTGCTCATTCCTGTTTCTGGAGCTGTTTACACTCTTAAGTGACTAATTTTGACATGTTATACTACTAATGAAGTTTTTTTGGTGTGACCCAGTAAACTGCATATAGTGCCGTCTGGGACCACTCTAATTTGACTTCTACAGCCTAGTGCTATTTCTGATCTACAGATAGTCAATTAAAATTTCCACTGCCTGACTAATCATGGTCAGTGAGAAATCAAAGCTGAATTTCAAAATGACAGCTTTTCCCATATATACTATTCAAAAGCTAATTTTTGCATTTTCTTGGCTAAAATACCTTGAAAAAATATGTTATATCAGTCTTTAGTATTTCTGACTGTGACTCTGGAAGAGAACATTCTCTGATGGAAATGTTAGTATTTCAAAAGTGCTGTTCCAAAATTTTTGGCTAGGTTACCTAACTCTTTCTCAAAGACCTAGAGGCTGCTAGGATTATGTTGATTAAAGTGCAAAATCTAGAATTGAAACACAGAGTCAAGACTTTAAATATTCCAACTTAAAATAGAGTTTAGTTGAATATCAGGAAGAATTTCATTCCAGTTTGTAGTTTTTAGCTTTTTCTCAGAAGGCTATGAAGGATATTAAACATAAGAATCTCAGACATCCTACAGTTATCCAACTTATTAAAAAAGGCCACCTGGCATAGTCTGTAAAAATCTCTTTTGCCTGTGTCTTGAACTTGTTGACAGTTTCAACTGAGGATCAGTAAATGATTATCCAGCTAAGCAGTCAAAATTAAAATAAAACACATAAACAAACAGTATAAGGTTATTCTGTTGTTAAGGACAAGCAACCTAATAATAATAATGGTTGAATGATGTTATTTCTTCAGTCAAAAACTAAAAACTCTGCCTAATCTCTGCCTAATCAGGAAGCATTTAAAAAGGGATTGAATTAATATGAACAAAGATGAAACATGGGTTGTTTTCCAGAGTCTGGATGTGGGTTTACTTTTTGTGTCACTGGATAAAATGGCCAATTCCTTGACATTCCTCAGCTTTGTGGCTACTGAGGGTTTTCCATTTTAATCACAGCCACAACAGTTCAGCCATATTCTAGTGCCTAAGGCAGTCACTCAGGGTGAGTTTTTGAGTTTTTATTTGCCCTATACTATTCACTACCATTTTGGATTTGGATCATCTAAATGGTTTATTATTATAGCCCCTCCACCTCATGAGAGGAGGATCTATGTTGAGGTCTATATTTGTCCTATTTTTACGAAAAATTCCTATTTTATAGAAGTGATCTCATGAATGGTGACCTGTGAACAGTCCTAATGTAAGTACAAAATGCTGGGCTGCTAAAATAGCACAAACCATAACACAGCAACAGATCATTCACATGTCCTTTGCATGGAGAATACTAGTGACTTTTACCATAATGAATCCAAGCAATATCTCCTTTTAGCTCAACATAATGTTGCCCAACACCTTAGAAAAGAGGCCCCTGTAATTTAGTAATTCTCTGCCTATACATTCATTGTGCACTCAAAACCTCTATGACATCCACCAGTTGTGTCAAATATTGTGAGCACCTACCCACAAGGCACTTTTCCAATGTAACCTTTCTATATCACCTACTATTGACAAAAAAAAGTCTTTTACGATGATATTTAACATACAGGCACTATTTAAAATGCTAATTACAGATGAACCCAATATTAGCCTTTTGGTGATGTGTCATCTAACTGTCCTATTGGAACAAGGTCTACCTGAAATTGCTATGAAGAATCAGCTACTTTTGATGTAAGTGAACAAAGCCAGTACACACAAAATAAAATGTTTGACTCCCACAAACATCAATGCAATCATCAGAAAGTTTATAATGCTCACAGACATATTTATCTTGTGTTATGAAATGTACCAAAGACAGAAAGCAAAGTGTTCATCTGTCCAAGTTTGCATGAAACTTTTTATTTCATTTGGTTTACTTTAATCCTCTCATTTTTTCCCTTCCAGTCACCTAAAAAAAAAAAAAAAGAGAAGTGCTGTGTGAGTGCTCACCAATATATAATTATTCAAACATTACTTTGTATGAGGATTTTAGGATCTTCTCACTTAAACTAATTCATAATTGGATTCTTCACATCCTTCCTTTGATCACAGGAAGACAACTGCCATAACTTTGTTTTAGATCCCCAAAGAACAGAGTGAGAGAAAAAAACCCCAAAACTGCCAAACAAAACAACTCTCCCAGATAACCATTATTTATTTCTTATTTCTGGGGCTCAGAGGAGGGCAGTGGCTGCCTTCTATTTTGCCACCTGACAAACATTTCTTAGTTTCTGTTTTCTGAACAATGCTCTTTCACAGTAGTTATTATAATCCATGCACTTGACCCATCTTCCCTCTGCCATTTTAATCTGCCTCATCCTGGTACTCCACACTCTAAAAGCCTTACTTTTCCATAAGCTTGAGATCATCATGATTTCCATTGTCTCATGTAAGGAGATCTGTGACTCTACTAAGAAACTTTAGCTTTTGAAAACATTTTGCAGTGACTTTGCAATCATTCTTGCCAACAGGGAGGGTCTGGTGAGCAATGTTAAGCTCATGGACAGCTTTGGCTGCAATGACAATGAGATGGTACAGTTTAAGATCCTAAGGGCAGCAAAGACAGGGTTCTCAGCGAGCTTGAAACCCTCTACTTCAGAAGAGCCAAATTTGGCCTCATCAGGAATCCCCTTGGTGGTGTACCATGGGACAAAGCCCTGGAGGGATTGGGAGCCCATGAAAGCTGGTTGACTTTGAAGGATCATTTCCTCCAACCTCAAAGGCACTGCATACCTAAAAAGAAGAAATCAGGCAAAGATGCCAGGAGGCCTGTATGGATAAAGAAGGAACTCCTGGCCAAAATCAAGCATCCACAAAGAGTGGAAGGAGGCACAGTAACCTGGAATGACTATAAGGGGACTGTTCCCGAAACTAGAAATCAGGTTAGAAAAGCTAAAGCCCTAATAGAGTCAAACCTGGCCAAGGACATTAAAAAATCACACAAAAGAATTCTACAGGTATGTCAGAGAAAAAAAGTAAAATAAGAGAGAATGTGGGGCCTCTCCAGAGGGATGCAAGTGACCTGGTTACCAAGGATATGGAGAAGGCTGAAATACTCAATGACTTTTTTGCTTCAGTCTTTACTGGTAACCACTTGAGCCACATCACCCAAGCCACAGAGGGCATTGGCTGGGTCTGGGAGAGTGAAGAATCACCAGGGTAGGAGCATTTCAGATCTGGAAACATCTAGAGAACCTGAAGGTGCACAAGTCCATGGGACCTGAGGACATACATCCACAGGTCCTAAAGGAACTGGTGGCTGAAGTTGCTAGGTCACTAGCCATCATATATGAGAAGTCATGTCAGTCTGGCAAAGTTCCCACAGATTGGGAAAGGGGAAACATAACCCCCATTTTTAAAAAGGGAAACAAAGAGAACCCAGGGAACTACAGACCAGTCAGCCTCACCTCTGTGACAGGCAAAATCGTGGATCAGATCCTCCTGGTATATGTACTAAGGAACATGAAAAATAATGAGGTGAACAGTGACAGCCAACATGGCTTCATTAAGGACAAATTATGCATGACTAATTTTGTGGCCGCCTATGACAGAGTTACAACTCTGGTTGATATGGGAAGAGCAACTGATGTCATCTACATGGACTTGTGCAAAGCATTTGACACTGTCCCACATGACATCCTTGTCTCTAAGATGGAGAGACATGGCCTAGATGGACCACACAGTGGAAAAGGAACTGGATAGAAGGTTGCACTCAAAGACTTGTGATCAATGGCTTGATATCCAGGTGGAGACCAGTGACAAGTGGAGTTCGTCAGGGATCTATTCTTGGTCCAGTGCTGTTCAGCAACATGGACAATGGCATTGAGTGAACCCTCAGCAAGTTTGCCAATGACACCAAGTTGTGTGGTGTGATGGACTCACTTGAGGGAAGGGATGCCATCCAGAGGGACCTTGACAGGCTTGAGAAATGGGCCAAGGCAAACTTCATGAGGTTCAATGAGTCAATGTGCAAGGTCCTCCATCTGGGCTGGGCCAACCCCAGTCACAATTACACACCTGGTACAGAGTGGGTTGAGAGTAGCCCTGAAGAGAAGGACTTGGGGGTGTTGATCGATGAGAAGCTCAACATGAGTCAGCAGTGCACTCATGAGGCTCAGAAGGCCAACCATATCCTAGGGTGCATCAAGAGGACTGTGGCCAGGAGATCAAGAGAGGTGATTCTCCCCATTTACTCTGCTCTTGTGAAACCCCAACTCAAATATTGCATCCAGTTCTGCTGTCCTCACCATAAGAGGGACATAGATCTGTTGGAATGAGTCCAAAGGAGGGCCACAAAGATGATCCAGGGGCTGGAGCACCTCTGCTACAAGGATAGGCTGAGGGAGCTGCAATTGTTCAGCCTGGAGAAGACTCCAGGGGGACCGTATAACTGCCTTCCAATACCTGGAGGGATCCTACAGGAAGGCTGGAGAGGGACTCTTCACCAGAGTGTCCAGCGATAGGATGAGGGAAAGTGTTTTTATGGGGTTTAGATAAGATCTTGGGAAAAAGTTCTTCAGTATGAGGGTGATGACATTCTGGAATAGATTGCCCAGAGGGTTTGTGGATGCCCCCTCCCTGGAGGTGTTCAAGGCCAGTTTGGATGAGGCCTTGAGCAACCTAGTCTAGTTGTGAGGCATCCCTGCCTGTGGTGGGGAGGTCGAATTAGATGATCTCTAAGGTCCCTTCCAGCCTAAGCCATTCTATGATTCTATAATATGATTCATCACAACTGTAAAAAGCTCTAAAAGACCACAAAGAAGCAGGACTTTTTGCATCAGAAATTCAACATACCAGATCTTCTCCTGTCACTATTCATATGTTAACAGAGCACAAGCAGTGGAGTAAAGAAGGGATTAAAATTAGCTGTGACTGACACCATCTGATGATAATGTTGATGCCACATCTCTTTGCAAAGCAGCAGCAGCAATATAAATGTGTCAGTGTTCTAAAGAAGAAACTGAAATTTCTCTTCCAGAAATAGTGCCTAATGCTGGAAGAGGTTTTGGCCCAAATTAGATAATCAGGATAAAATTTCCAGAGCTGATAAGAGAGTCAGTAACCTTCTGTTGACCTGCCAGGCATATATGGAAACCGAAGTTTCCCCCCCCCCCACACACATAAGTTTATCACAAGCTGTTAACTCATATGAAAATTTCAAAGTGCCACATCTTCTGTAGGACTTTATCTCCAATTATGCAGCTCAAGTTAATAACTCAATCTTATTTCATTTTTCATTATGAAGGAACTCCTGGAGTATATGAACTGAGAACAGTGGCAGGAATGAGGTTTACTGGGCTCCCACAGTCCTTTGTGAGCTTAACAGCTTTTAGAGGACTTCTCAGCCTTAGGGTTTATCTAACTTTCTCTGGAGACAGAGTTGGCCATCAGTTGTTCCTAAGGAAAAGAATTAGGGACATTTGTTCTTTAAATATGCTTCACAATTGTGTTTGATGTTGTCCAATGCTTGATACCATGTAGATATTAATTAAGTACAAAAAACTATTTCCTCTACTTTGTTCGGGAAAAAAAAAAATCAACCCTGGTAGGTTTCACAATCAAAACTATAATCTTTCTCAAGCATGCAAATTAACAATTAGAACATCTCAACAATGGAATTCTGCTAATCCCTCCACAGGAGAAAATTGGTTATCTGCCTACGGCACCAATTAACCAAACAAAAGCTGTTTAAAGTAGAAAAATAGACATAAAATTTAGTAGGATTGAATTGGTTTACACCCCAGATAGACAGACCCCCCTACTGTGGAGCTGAATTTAGTTTATTTTTGTGCAAGAAAGCAGCTGCAAAAGGTATTGGGTTGAGACCAGCAGGGAATGAAGTTCATTGTTCAAGGAGGTAGAGTATAGTCATTGCAAACTAGATTCCCACAACTGACTCTGCAAACTTCAGCATGAGATGATGGTAATGAAATTATAGTCCTCTACAACATTTCTTGTGCTTTCCTTCTCAATGCCTCTTACCATCCAGTGCTAGAGACAACATAATGAACTAACTGGACTACTGGGCTCATTCAGCTTTCCATTTCTTTAGACCAAAAGTTTTTTGGTTATCATCTAATTGGATCTCACATTATGGTTCTGGAAGTCTCTTTATAATATCAGCAGCTACCCCTGACATCCAGTAACAAACACACTTATGTAAAGTTCAAAAAATAACTGACATAGATCACTGTGTCATATTTGGCGAGCACAACCATTGTTTAAAAAAAAAAAAGAAAGGAGTGTATTATCTCTGGGTGTGGTCTACCTGAGTACTAACATGTTTTAAATTGTGACCTACCTGAGGGGAACACCCAAATCATTGAAACAGGTGGTGCTGGGAAAAGGCGTGTGAAAAAAAATCTGCACCTACAGAAATACTGTACAACTTGGCTGTCTTCCAGTCTCATAAATTAAGGGAAACATCATTCGTGCAGGTGCAATATAACTCATTTTGGCTGTGTGTGAAAATAAAACTTTCATTCAGAAAGCATTACTTGCTCTAACATGATTTTGCTTGGGGTTGGAGTGTAGCTGAGGGAGAAGATATTAGCATTCTGGAGCAAGCCTAAGAACAAAAAAAAAGCTGAAACATTTCTTAAAAAGAAAAGATTGAAATAATTAAATGTACCTTTTAAAAGTCTTTTTTATTGAATGCAAAAGAAGTTAAAAAAAACCCAAAAAGGATAAAGTAAGAGTTCTGGAAATTGAAACCTTCTGTCTGTGGAGTGAATATAAAGCAAAGAATGGCTATGCATCTTTTTCCTTCTTGTTCCCTCTGTGTGCCTCAAACTGTCTTTGCTGAGCTGTCTTTAACCCTAATCAAACAGTAATATTCTTCTTTGACTCAGACACTTTGACTCCATGTTTTGTGCAAGAGGATATTGTTATAGCAGTAACTATGGTACTATGTGCAATATGTAAGTTGGCTTTACTCTGCATTTACACCTCGTATCTCCAAAGTATATGACTCATTTTGCAAAATAATTTATCTAATGTAAATGCATAGTCCATAATCTTCCAGGTACATTACATATCTCCCGAGGAATATGATTTAAACTCATGCAAAATGAACAGTAACTTTGCAAGTTCTGGTAGTACTTATGTTTCTGTAATTCAGAGGATCATTTTGCCTTCATAACCGGACACTCAGATTTGAAAGTGCCAAAGTTCATCAGTCAGTCCTAGTTATAAGAGTATCTTACATCAGCTGGAAAGGCAGGCTTGCTGAAATAGAATGCTTACTTAGCAATGCATTTTGAAAGAACAGGATATTGTTAATCGCAAATTACACAAACTAAGCTGTGCTTGAAAGCAAGCCCTGGAAGGCTGAAGCCCAGTTCTATCTGCCCAGATCTCTGAGATGACCCACCCACCACCCATATTATTGCTTCTCTTGAAATACTGTTAATTTGTTTATTCCTCCTTGTGATCTGGAAGTGAAAAAATGTTTTGTTTTACCACCACCACCCCCCCATAATCCACGTGGTGTGTTTTGAAGTCGAGGGTGCATTGTTATGTATTTCTAAAGGAAGTCCAGCTGAAGTGCCTACAACTAAATCTTACAGTTAGAATTTCATTAAACAATGAGGTGCATTTAGGAAGTCAGAGAGAGAAAACACATTTAATAACCTAGAGGCTGGGTGCAACTTCATGTTGCTTCAAAGTAGTTCCTATTTTAAATCCTAGTATTGCTTGAGGCCAAAAACTGACTTTATTACATTTCAAAATGAAAAAAAAAAAAAATGAACAACCCATGCACCTGCTTTTGTAACAGACTTATAAAAAAAAATAAATTACTGACACTTATAGAAGAATACATTGTGTAGATCATATATGTCATCAGTTTAACAGCAAAAACATGATAATTCATTCTCAGAGCAAAAGGAAGCATGGAGGTTCAAGTTATGCTGGTTCACTGAAACAACAGTACATTAAAAGTGACGACAACTCTACACTATAAAGCAAAACATCTGGGTTATCTTTCTAGCTCTGTATCTGACCTATTCTGTCAGTTTATGTCGGATCCCCCAGAAGACTTTGTTATTAAAATGCAAACCATAATGGATGTTAAATATCAGGTCTGTAAGAAATGCACTCAAGTTTATGAAGTCACATTCATGTGAGATTTAAACTCTTAGCTGCAAGACCTTTAAAAATATTTCAAATTAAATGCACTTTATTTGCAAGTAATTTCATGATGAAAATTATCTGAAAGTTGTGTGGCATTAGTAGGACTAAACACCGCTGTCCCATGAAAGACTGCAGAGCTAGGCTAGTGGAGAAGGAAAATTGCCCATCAGGATACCCATTTAGTGTTCAGAAAACTTATCTTTTTGGATAGGACAGTGCATATGTGCAGAGAAGGAAAGGAGGTTTTCCATCTTTTCTATGTTACACAATGTGAGGGCTGGCAGAAATTATGCTAAAAGAATGGGAACAATTGAAGGTTTATATATCAGTGAAACTCTGGTAAAACACACTTAAATATTTTCATTCTGGAATTTTGTATTTTGTTTATTTGTAACTTAGACTGCAGTTTCTATATAATATTCTACATAATAATTTTTAAGACTTTGAGCAACCAGGCTCAAACTTTTCTAGGGGACAGAATGTGATATACATGCACTCTCACACATAGACACACATGCTATATTCTTAGATAAAGTTAGTATGAGTCAGAAATATATATAATGCTAGAGCATTCCAACAGTACAAACATGTCTTCTCATGATTCAGTGAACACTGTTTATATCTGGCCAAGGTGCAAAGGTTTCAGTGCAAAGGTTTATTGGTTAAATGTAAACTTTTTTTTGTATTCTGTTAACACTTCTGGTTGGAATTTTCTTGTGCATGGTGTTTAATATACAAGGGGAATGAAAATCCTTATTCTGAGATTTATTGATTTCAAAGATGTGTATGTAAGAAATCCAATGAATTTTTATTTGAAGACTCTTGTGAAATGTGATCTGTGAGAATCGAATAAGATAACTAGATTATATGACATGTACATGTTTAAATATACACATATTTTAAACAGAAATCACATTTCTGTTAGGGTGCTACTCCTTTCAGCACCAAGAAGGCACAATGCATCTAAATACATCCAGGATACTCCTACAACCTGTGAACAAAACCCACATACTTCTAGATGCCTTTTTGGCCCCGTTTTGCACGGCTAGAGCAACCACAGTAGCAGACAGACATTCTTCAGCTCATACAGTTGATAAAGCCACTGTGAGAAGACAGGCAAAGGGGAAAATAATGGAAGCAAAGTTGTGACCTGCTGTGAGCTGGCACAGGCTCTGGGCTCACTTTCTGTGCAGAATGGCCACTCCACAGTACTGCACAATATCCCAGACTCAAGAGTTACTAGCAGTGTTGTGGTCACATAGGAGATGGAAAGGTTCTGAGGTGAAGGATGCTACTAAATTTTCAAATTCAATCTTTTTTTTTTAATCTAGAGAAACCATTGACCACTTCTCTTTTCTTTTTTGGTAATTTGTAATGTTACTTTTCCAGCAAGCACACAGTTAAATTGACAGGACTTCATTTGTAATCCAGAGAACAATAGATGACCTGAGTAAAACTGTGTGCTATCCTCCAGATGTTGCATTCACTGAAACACCTGGAAGAGCCACAGGAGAGGAGCAAGAATGACCGCTGCATTTGCTAAAGTAGCAGCTGTATGTTCAGCAGGCAGAACACATTGCCCTACCTTCAGCACCTATCTGTTCCATGCTTTCTGAATTTATTAAACCCTTAACTTAGCTCATCATATAGCTATCATTGTTCCATTTGCCATGGAAAAAAAAAAATCCCTTCAGGTAAAATGCTGTGAAACCACATTTGTAGCTTTTAGTATTTGATTTAGTGCTTAGCCAACTTCAGGTGTGGACCTAACTGCTTTGTTGGGTTCACATTCTCTCTTACCTCAATGCTATGCTTCTGTCAGCCTCCAATTATATCTGGAGACATGGGAAGGGTAACACAGCTATACTCCACAAAGAATTAGTCGAGAAGAGCCTTGTGATGTACCACAACATATGTAAATGGGTTTGAATTAGAGGCAGATATGTTCCTAGCATACAACTTAAAAGCAATAACCTGAAGATTTTTATTAAATTGAATATGTGGTACCAACAGCAGCAAGAGATTAGACTTCATGACCCAGTGCCATTCCCCTGTTTTATGTACATTACACAACATCCCTGTGTTCAACTATTGCTTCTGCCATATTGTTTAGCCTAAATAAGAGGGTTTTTAATGCACCGAAACATACTAAATAGGTATTTTAGAGAGATTAAGTATAACAAGTCTCAAAAGTAAAGATATAATTTTATTTCATTTTTTCCCCTAGTGTTAATAAGGTCTTAAATATGCAAGGTCTATGTAAAGTTGAAGTTAATTCCTTGGCTTCTGTGGAGTCCCTCAGGTCTTACCGAGTTTTGTAAAACTTCCTATCTACAAGAATTTTCCTAAAATGCCATGGTTTATTTGGTAAACATTTTTACAGTGACATGGTCCCACAATGTCACCTTTAAACAGCTTTATTTATTGATCTCTGAGTTTTCAGGGGTTTTTTTCTTCCTTTTAAGAAGTTGGATGCCAGTATGCATACTTTTTCATAACTAGTGTATAATCACTTTTCTCATCTCCTTTCTTAGAAACCTTTTTCTTAGAAACCACTCACATAATTCTGAGTTGTGTTGGCTCCTCCAGCTCTCAAGAAGCAAACCTGTTTATTGGTTCCCAGATGTTTCAACTTTTATTATTTTTCTACATTCTACAAAAGAATTGTACAATGAATTCCCTGAGTGTAGGAAAAAAAATCAAATCTAAGTAATACTGAGTGAATCATTATATATGATCATCTTATCCACTGACACCTGTGGCCATTAGGATTCTCTCTGTTTACCAATGAATATGAAAAGGAAAATGGGCCTGTAGAAATTTAAAAGTAGGTAAGTGTCAGTCATGTTGTCTATTCCTAGTGTAATTACCACTCCAGTTTTTGTCCTCTTCAGGCATGTTCAAAGACTACACTCAATTCAAAGAGTCTCATTGAAATTAGTACTTTTCAATATAAGGCTTTAAGAATGCAGACTTCATTTAGTGGCTTTATTCTGTCCTGTTGAACAAGTTGCCACTAACACAATACTACAAAGACATTAACTACTGGGCTGGGCACTTCGTTCTTCAAAATTCAAAGAAAAATATACACATTTAGAAGGATGTTTGAATACAAACTGTTCTGAATTAAGGTAAAATATTCCAAACAAACTAAGGGAAAACTCTGTGGAGGTTGCAATTTCTATTTTATCTTTTCAGAACAAAATTCCTTTTTTTTTTTTTCTATAAACTTAATTTATTTTTAAATTGATAAAAGTTAAAAAATAAAGGAACCTTTTCCATAAAAAAAGCCAGAACTAAAGTGACATGATTCACAACAGAATTGTGTATTTTGTTCCCTATACCCTCTAGTGTCAGCCTGCCTTCATTTCTCTTGCCATTGTTACCTGTAAACACAACAGAAGTGCTGTGGCTAGTCTGAGGTCACACATCTGCACTTTGAGCTTCTCGCACATGCAGCCTGATAGGAATCTTGGCTACCAGGCAAAATGGGTGAGATCTCTTCCCTTGTCTTCATCAGTAGCCTTAATTTGTGTCTCCTTCCTCTACTTGGATAACAGTTTTCAGAGAACTTATAGGAGCTTCCGTGTTTCTGAAACATGTATCCTTCTTTCAGACCTGCTTGATACAGGGAAATGAATTATTGCCGTAGTAGGCAGGTAAGACCAGAAATACAGAGGACTTGATCTTGTATCCTTTGTTTCTGTATATCTTTAAATAAACCTACTTTTTTAAATACAAATGTTTTCACACTATTTCAGCTTGCCTGAGAAGCCAATATACTTACAAATATATGTTGGAACACTTTCTGGCATTGCATCAGACACATTCTTTGGAATCCACCTCAGCTTCATCCAAAAGGCCAGTAACTGAACAAAAGCTGGGAATGAACAGAACTTTTTTCCTGAGAATCATTACCCTCCAGGTGTTTTTTGGAGTGCTTATAGAAGAAGGTAAAAAAAATGCTGCTTATGTCCTGCAGCTCTTTTCCAGGACAAACCTAATTTGTAGCTAAAAGGAAAATATCTCTCTGGTGGATTATCAGTCAGTTATCTTTGGCAAGATGCAAATAAAGTTATAAATATATAAAAAGAAAAAACAAAACAAAACCAGACTAAAATCGATTGGCTAAGAAATCTTTATATTTTTGTGTTTAGCTTCTTCTATTTTTTTAAAGAATTAGATATTTTAAGAGTATAAAACAGCATAAAGAAATTCACATGCTCTTGAGAAATGTTTGTGTGTGATAACACTGGTAAGTAAGGTTTTTATGGAATTTTAGAAGTGTTTCTAGCATTTCCCTGAAGAAACTTAACATCCTTTTCATTCACAGAACAGTTTGTAGAAATATCCCCAGCAGAGGGAGTGGCTCATCTGTTTAGGATGAAACCTGGAAGATCAGCAAAAGCCAATTTTTACTTTTGTTGTGTGCACAAAAAAAATACTGTTAAACATAGCCATTTACCTAAATGTCTATTTAAAAATAAATTTTACTCTTTTTTTATCAGTGTGAGAGGAGAGCATGGTGGTGTGTGTGCAAGAAGCAAGTAGAGATCCATTAAAAGTCAGGTTACTACAGTGAGTTCCAGAAAAGGGAGTGTTATATTTTCCCTGTTTTGAACCTCACTTTTTCATTGTATTTCACTGCATATAAAGGACACATAAAAAGCTGAAATATCAAAATTTTTAACTTATTTATCCTGATAGCATGTAGTAATGTAGACCTAGTTTTCAAATAAATACATAAGCAAAAAAATTGAAAATCACTGGAAAACTAAACATCTAGGCCAAACCTTTCTGGGTATAAACCAGCACTGACAGATGATCTTTAGTGGACTTATTGCGATTTATAACTCATGAGTATTTAAGCTAGGAACTTTAGACAAGATGCGTCATTTAAATGAAAAAATATGTTCGAAGGATAAAGCAATTTTTATTTGGTTTTTAATCCATTTCTTTGAATAGTATTAGAACAAATGTCAGTAGCACAACATGGGAAAACATAGCTATCTAAAAGGCCAAGGTGTGGTTACAACAATTGTTCTGTTCAAGACAAAAAGCAGACCCCAGTAGTGTTCGTTATCCAGTTTTACGGTCACCATTTTCCCCTCAGTTTTAAGAATATGGGAGGGAGTTGCTATTCCTTCTGATGCTACAAAACCAACTTGGTAAATTTACACCTTGGTATTTAATAACGGCACTCTGCTGTACCCCTGTGTGACTGGACAGGTCCTGTTCTGATTGTTTGCATGAAACAAGGTCCACTGCCTGGGGAGTTATGCCACAGGAGAAGCCAAGGATCTTGTCAGTGTAGAACACCTCTCAGTTGATGATTTAGGAGGATCCTCCTATGGACCATTTCCCTCGGGGAAGCCAGAACTAACACAGAGTTGCATTAGAAATGGAGAAAGTGCATTGTGATCCATTTGCACAGGGTCTGGTTGCAGCCAATTTACACTGAGAATCCTAAAACCATTTTAGGATAGGGATATAGTTCAGGGCTCAGGTCTTCAGTTTCAATGGCCCCAGAAGGCTGACAATCAGTGAATAATATGGTTTTCATGGCAATCAGCCTCTTTTCTAAACACTCAACTTTTTGGGTATCTGGAAAAAATAGTTAGGTAAATTCTTATGTGAATCATCCCTATGCCCACTACACCAAATGTTGCTCAGTTAATGTACACAAAACATTCAGTTTACTGCATATATGCAGAGTGATACTATATCCCATGTGCTGTCAGCCTGACCTGGGAGTTTGATTTATCTGTGTGGGACTATAAGGGCTCCCTGGTATATTGCCTCAAAACCTCCGAAGATCACTTGATCCTTTTAGTCATTAAAGCTTAACTCATCACAACATGGTTTCAAACCACAGCCCATACGCTGACAAAGTGCATAAGGCATAGAGAGAGTGTTAGTAAACACAGAGAATCTTTACACAACCACAGTGAAAACTGGTTTGGATCTTGAAACCTGGTCATTTCCCCAGTCCACTGTACTAGAAAATAAAGCATTTACTCAAAAGTCTTCTGACGGCTCCATCCTTCAGTTTTCTAGTTTAAGTAATTCTGTCTGTCTGTGGAGGAATAAATTTTGTGGATGTGGCTTTACACAATTTCTTAAAATTATATTTGAAATTTTTATTTTTTAAAAAAATGCTTCTTTCTAAAGCTGCAGGAGTAGGATTATAATACCTTTACCCATGATGGACAAATATAGTCTATATTTTTAAGGGTTTTCAAAAAGACTTTGATCTACTTAACTAATTAAAAATAATCCTGTTGGGGAAATGACTTGTGATAATGTTAGCTGCTTGTTTTTAGTGTCCCTGTGGTATCACCATGGCTACAACAGAACCTTGTGTACATCAAGAAGCATGCAAAGTTCATTGTGGTTGGGAAGGAAACATTGACACAGAAACACTGAAGATATTAAGAGTCAATGCCTAGGCTATAGCTGAGGAACACGAGATCAAACAAAAAGAAACTCTCAGCAATAGCATTTGTATTTTCACAAACCTGGGGCCACTCTTCACACACAGCTTTCAGGCAGGCAGTAGTGAATGTTTGTAGCACTTGCAAAAAGACTTTCTAGCTCATCAGTAATCTTGTGCATGTCTGGGCTATAGAGAAACCTGGTCCATGTTCTTCACCCAGACAACAGGGCTGGGTTGCAAGAACCTCTGTGCCCCGAAAAGCATTGTAGGGCAGAACCTCTAGGGAGACACTCTGCCATGCTTATGGTTTGTGACATAAGAAGAAAAAGAATAAAAAGCTGTCTCTAACACATTAGACACCCCATGTTCTTAAGAGGTACTCTGGTGCCTAGGACAGGAATGTGAGCTTTAAAGACTCTAGCATATACAAAAAAATGCAAGCACCACATAAAATACATCTATATGCAACTTTCCAAATACAAGACATAGAGAAAAGTTCTACTAAAACCCACCTACAACCTTGGTGTTTGTGTTTTTCGGTCTAAAGCCTGAGATGATTCTTCAACTCTAGTCCCCTAGACATAAATCTTTTCCTTTCAAACCCCTCAAGATCCATGTTTCTTCTCCCAGCTCCATGGGACTATTCTCATTCCTTTTGATCATAATATAAGAGGGACTAAAATATCTTTGCTTGATACTTCACATTTTGAGTTACAGAAGAGAGAAAATGGAAAGGAATCAGTGTCTTCATTATATCATTTATTCAGTATAAAATTTTTTTTTTTTTTTTTTAAATTATGGTAAAAAGTGTCTGCAGAAATGAGAGGACACAGTTTTCAAGTGTTTACATTTTGGGGGAGTTTCCATAGTGT
This sequence comes from Todiramphus chloris collaris, assembly GCA_025345505.1. Classification (NCBI taxonomy): domain Eukaryota; kingdom Metazoa; phylum Chordata; class Aves; order Coraciiformes; family Alcedinidae; genus Todiramphus; species Todiramphus chloris. The sequence goes on from JANVCC010000319.1 coordinate 2,650,916, forward strand.
GTCAGGTTTTGGAAAAAAAAAAAAAAAAAATTGTATTACTATGAGCACTGAAGTTTATACCTTACTCTGGGAGCATCAAAAAAATAAAGCCCTGAGCAGATGCCACTGATAACACAGACTTTTAAGGAAAAGACATCCTAAAAGAAAGTGTCAGAGATTTTCTTCTTGGGTCACAACACTGGATATCAGATGAGCTGTTTCATAATAAAGAGACCTTGTAGCTTGTGGCAAGAATGTTTCTGTGATCCCAAATACTCCAGGTGGCCATATCAGCAGGAAGAGATGGCATTTCAGTAGGAAACAGGCAGGTGAGTGGTCCTTTATCACCTTCCTTGCTCAAAATCTATCACCATCCTGTGAATCTTTGTTTTCTGACAATATAGTTGTGGTTTTAAGGGAAATTTACAGAAAAACGAATGTTTTCAAGCAGACTTTCAAAATCCTCATCAGGCATATGGGCTGGGTGATAATGTCAGTACAGCAGTTCTGTAAAAAAGAAAAGTCAACCTTAAGGAACAATAACATTGATGACATTGAGTGATGACAGTATTAACACTGATGTTCATCGTCAGTACTGGTCAGCTAGGTGTACTGTATTTAGGAAGAGAGTTTACAAAGCTCCCACTTCTTGAACTCGTATGCTGAAATGCAGACACTGAAACACAGCTGGTGATCCCAGCAGCTAGAAGACTTGACAATCTTTTAGCTGCAGTGGCTGAGAGTGATCACTGTAGACGGTGAGGAGCGTGTGTATCAGCAATCAGAATGACCTAGCACTATTGGCAAGTTTCCCAAGGACTCCAGGAGGTGGATCTATTCTTTTCCAGAGTTCTCCTGTGAAACTCCAAATTTGCAAGAGTTGTTTTTATGATTCTCCCTAAACTCACTGCTCTTCCCTACCAGCACTGCCTATCTATTTGGGAATACTTCCAAAAGCCTGCAGGGTTCTTCTGCACCCAAACATAGCAGTATGGCATCCTATGGAGACCCTGCTCAGCAGTCACTCAGCTTGCTTCTCACATGCAGCTTATGGCTTAGGCTTGGATCTACAGCTGCCACAACAGTCAAAGCATTTTGAGAACTTCCAAAAAACTACAACAGGTCCTTTTAGTCTTTAAGCAAAACTCAAAACTACACTTTTGGTTGATTTTTATCTCCAGCCTAACAGAGTATTTTGATTCAATTATCAGACTCATGCTGAACAAGCTCATGTAACCAGCAGAGAAAAAAATTCCATCTAATGTACCAAAATAGATAGTTCCATCAGTTTTAAACATTCTGACGTACACATATGAAACTTTTTATTTTGCTGTGTTGAGGAGCAGTTACATGGAACTTTCATCCACAGTGAGTTGTTCAAGTTCTGTGAAGACTTTCCCAAGTAGAACCACATAAATTCAAATTTCAGTCAAAAAAAAGGGCAGGCTGAACTTCATTACCAATTACAATACCTTTGATAACTCCATAGTAGTCACAGATAAAATCAGGTTAGGGAAAACAACTTCGTGTCTTTTGAACTGGAAAGCACATAACAATTACTTACTAAACAATTAAAAAATATTAATTATACCACTGGATGTAGGCCTTGCAGGGCCTAAAGAGTATGCGCTGCTTGCACTTGTATACGCTCATTAATCACAGTCTGTTACTGTAATTTTAATGAATGTTTATCTTATTTTCTTTGTGTAATCCAATTACTTTTGTTTTTTTAACCATCGTCAGGGATCTCTTTGTCTCCGGCATTCTGCCAATCAGCCCCCTTTAGATGTGAACAATTCAATTCATTATCATTAAGTTTCTACTTTTAATCCCACTTCTGGGGGAACCATTGAAAGAAAATCCAGTAACAGAAGTCCTTGCACAGCAGGGGGAATGAAATGTGTTCTGAACACCTGAGCAATTATGTGCAACAGTTCTCCAGAATGGTACTCTAATGTCTTTCTAAACTTGTACCACATTAACAATTATATCATCTGTCATTTCTGCTTTGGTATTAAATTAATTGCAAATTGACTTTAGAATTGAGAAAGAAAAAATAAACTGATGGAGTGAATCTAAGCATTTTGTGTTTGTTTATGTTTTAATTGGCACATTGCACCTGTCCAAATTATTTCTGTGATGCAGATGAAATTACTACAATCCCAGTTGATTATGACAGCCCCTCATAGTAAAGACAGGAGAAATCAACCCACCAGATTACCAGATCTAGTGAACAAGGTATTTCTAAAACCTGCAGGCATTTTCATGAGGCATTCATATAACTCTGCAATAAGAGTGTAAGACTAGTAAACAAACAAGAACATGTTACTTTTAGCAAGAAAGCTAGGATGGTGAGGACTTAATTACAAAGGCAAGTATTTACAAGCATAAATAAAAATACAAAATTTATTTTGGTAAATCAGAGACTAGAAGACTGTCACAATTTTCCCGAACTGTTAGAGTTAAAATGAGGCAACAGAGAAACATAAGACCATGACCAGGGATTCTGTGGTAGCAGACGTAACTGAAAACAAGACAAGCAGCACCACTAGCTTTGTAAGCTTAGGTCCCAGAATCAGAACAGCTGCAGTAATGTGGTGCTAGACCCAGACTAGATCCACTGCCCTGCCTTGATGATACAGCCACACTAGTTCTGGTGCTGTCACCTGACAGCAGCTTAGTGATCTCAGCATCGAGCAACACAGCTTAGGTGCCAGAATGTCTGTTCATACAGCCAATATGGGAGTAAGCAAGTGTCTATTACCCAGTGACAGAGCAAAGACCTAACAAACACAACAAGGAAGGCTATAGCTGGATGAAAAAACAGAATGACTTTTTTTTTCTGAGGATGATGCATGTTTTCCTTCAGAGCATTCTCTTTTCAAATTTGCAGCATGTCTTCTGCTTAAAATAAAGTCAAATTATGCAAAAAGTTTTATGGTACAAAAATACTAGAATTCCAGAAATTCTCTGCAACACTGCAAGACAAAATATTTCAGCCTGACAACCAGAAGGTGTTGAATTGGAACTATTGTTATAATTCTGGCTTTAGCCTTAGACATTTTTTTGGATCACACTATCCAGCCTTCTAACTGGTGGCATGCTACCTGGTAAGCCTCAAGCTTCTGCAATGACCCACCTGACAACTGGTCAATTTTTTTTTTTAATCACTCTGTCTTTTAGTCATCATATTCTGATAGAGCAAGGGGGACAGATATGAAAATAACATGATCGCATTGCCTGACAAAGATAATGAGCACTTACCCATCAGGACTGGAAGGTTGTAGAAGCCTCAACCATCTCAGTTCACTTGACTTCTGCTGACACCAAATCTGTTGCTAAAGTGGTAAATCGAGATAGCAGACAACCAATCAGGCAGCAAGTAGGATAGGCTGTCTTCTACAACCTTATTGGAGAAAAATACAACTCTGGTAACAAGATCTTGGGAGCTTGGTGTTCAGTCTTGGAGATAGTCTACTACAGAAGTTCTGGTGAATTCGGCTTCTTGACAGTCAGCATGTCCATAAGTCTATGGAGTTCACAAGTTCCTTGTGTTTGTCATCCATTGTGTATTTACCAGGTTTTTATTCAAGCGTGGTAACACATCCACTTGAATAGGCAGTTGCTTTCTTACTTTATTTGCAATACACTCTTCTTTGTGTTTACAAATAGATTTCACTCAATCTTCCTTATCTCTATCCTGTCTCAAGCAGTCTCAAATCAAACAACAATACAACTCATTACTTTTTTGCTTCAATCAGAGGAAGATTGTGCCAATGGTTTTTCATGCCATCTGTAGGTTAGTTGTTCTACAGCTGAGGGGATGAGAAAAAGGCATATGGGTCCCTTGACATTCTCCAGAGTACTGTTGATGATTTATAATCTGACATTTCTTTGTAATCACAAACCATCAAATTACATCTTCCTACCTCCTATGTGGTAATAGAGACTCTTCATTGCTTCATGGGAGAGACAATAAACCTGACCCAAAAGGTGCCTGAGAATAATGCAGGATTCCCTCTGCGTAAGAGAGTGTTGTCTCTGACGCCTCTCATCACCTGATGTTTTTCTACCTATCTGAAGAGTGAAGAGTAAACTGTCTGTAACTGTGGGTAACAAATTAGGAAAGGGACTTTTTACATGAACTTTGGAAAGCAACAAAGACAGTCTGGAGTCCCTGCCAAAAGATCAGAAGCAACAATTGCATCTTGAGACTGTGAGACAGGACACTGGAGTTACCCGACAGGACTGGCTTACCTTGTCATAGAAGGAGATCAGGTTTGTCAAGCAGGAACCTGTCTTTCATAAACCCATGTTGACTGGGCCTGATCTCCTGGTTGTCCCGTGTGTGCCATGTGATGGCACTCAAGATGATCTGCTCCATAACTCTCCCTGGCATCAAGGTTAGACTGACAGGCCTGTAGCTCCCAGATCCTTCTTCCCCCCACTTCTTGTAGGTGGGCATCACATTTGCTAACCTCCAGTCAACTGGAACCTCTTTAGTTGCCCAGGATTGCTTAGAAACGATGGGAAGTGTCTTGGTGAGCAATTCCACCCATTCCCTCAGTGCCCTTGGGTGGATCCCATCTGGCCCCCTAGACTTTTGTTGTCTCAGTGGAGTAGTAGCAATTTACCTAAGAAATGGGTCAGGTCTGCACATGAGACTGCCTGCTCCTTTCAGAAGGGAGCCACCTGTAACAAAGACCCATCTTTTTTTTCTTTGTGGAAGTAGTTTTGATACAAGGCATAGGCCAGGTTGATCTCAGCAACACTTCCAAGCTAGACAAACCACCATCCTTGTTTTTGTTTGGTTCCACTTGCAGAGCCTTGTACTTGTTAGGTAAGGCTACCTGGGAAGGGGCTTGCTGAGGGGTCACAACGGCTGCACTGGGCAGGAATTTGTCACTATTGCCCCTCTCCTTCTGGTCACTATGTTCAGTCAGGTGGAGATGGGAAAGGGAATCCTCTGTGTTATGTATCTTTGTCTGGCTGTTGGGCCTGTCTTGGGGAAGACAAGATGTGATTCCAGTGATCAATCTCCGGCTGGTACCCTCTTATGCTTCTCAACCTACTCGCCTCCTCCTGCGCTCCTGTCCCTGGCACACCTCCCACAGGGGTGCTCGCTGATGCCTCCTGCCCTGCTGTGACAGCCGGGCACAGCCTGCATCCTGACCCACCCCTGGATGCCTGTTCCCACTGCAGCTCCGTCTGGGAAGATGTTTCAGTCATGGTGAGGCCATGGCTTTCTGCTGGGTGGAAACCATCCCTCTCTGGTCAGAGCTTTTCGTGCCATTCTTGCACGAGCTGCCATGCAAACCGCCATGCCACACTCTGTTTGCCCACTCAGTTCACAGCACTTCTAGTTCATACACTCAACCAAATGAACGACTGTACTACTACAGTCTCCAAAAAAATATTGACTTGATGTTGTCAGTATATTTAACACATTTTTCCTATTAGTGAAAGATTCTGAAACATAATGTCCTCCTTCTCTCCATTCTTAGAAACATACTCAGTATGGCCTTTCTGCTTCTGATATTGCAAGGCAAATGGGTTTAACGCCTACTGGAAATAATAAGAATTTTTCTGGGTGACTCTCCTGCTTTCATTCCAGTGAGGAGCTCTCGAAAAAAAAATTATAAAGAAAAAGGAAAATAATCTGGCATGTCTTTAAAATTAACAACTTTATGACTTCACTAAAAGACAGAGTTACAGTAGTCTGAGTGTCCAAAGTGCATATTCACGTTTCTGAAGATGTTTGATAATTCTGTTTAAGTTTATCCTTAAATATTTTAAAACTGAGGATTTCATATTGGGTTTTGTAAGTTGTCAATAAGTCTTTATTACCTTAATATTTTACTTCAACCTGTGTTTTCAAAAATAATGCTATTTCAGTGTATTTGTGAGGGAAGGAATATAAAAAAGAAGTCAAGTTGTGAGAAAAAAATGTTTGACATTCATGAACATTTACAAATGCTTTATCTCCACCCATGTGTTCTTTAGCTTTTCCAGACTCCTTAATATACAAGAATTTCTGTGGTGCTTTACATAAAAAGCCAATCATGCAGTATTTGAAGACAGCAGCTAGCCCAGTACTGATGGCCAGATGTGGTGTAATCTTGGCTGGGATTAATGGGATTTCAGAACAGCTCTTGACCTCACTGAGATCAGGTCAGGGAAGGCCAGGTGGAAACAAAAGAGGAGCCTGCATAAAGAGAGTTGAAACGGTCTATTTGTGAAGGTAATTGCATGAAACCAAGGTTAGGAAGTAGCTGAGTGAAGTAAGGCATGACTTAATATAGAACATGTGTGTATGAAGAGGGGTACAAGTAGGGGTATAAAAATGCATTAAGATTGCTTGAAAGTATCAATGAAGTAGTAGGTAAAGGAGAATCACCTAAAGCAATGTGTAAGCACCTGCACAAAGTCTTTGTGAAAGATCCTCTTGCTAAAGACAGAGTTGCATCAAGTAGCATCACTGATGAGAAGAGAGGGAATAAACAATAAGTTTCACAACAGGAAAAGAATGAAATCAAGATACATCAGCATCTTGCCTAAAGATCAGCACTGCTCATTTGTATTCTAATGAACTGGAAAAGGAGAGAAGCATGATACAACAAAGTTATTTCAGGTTTATCCTCACAATGATCTCTGAACTGGAATATTTGTAACAAGTTAATCTGGTAAAGTGAGCAAGAACAATGGAATAGAAAATGAAAATCAGCTTTAATGAGTATAATATAATATACATTACAGAAAAAGGTAACTACTCATGTTAATGCATTCTTAATTAATTATATCAGGACAAGAAAAGATGCATTATAGTTTGAGTAGCTCAAGAAAATCTTAACTCAGAGTTCAGTAATGGCTAAGTTACTCAAAAGTTCATGCTTTAATCTGCAAAACAGGAATGGTAGCATTTAATCTGCAGGAAAAGTGGAAGGAAAAAGAAATGTGCTGAAAACAAAAACAAAGACAGATGAAAACTCAAGTAAAGGTGAAGTATTGACAGAAAACATTGAGTACCCAGAAAGGGACAGCATGAAATGCCTTTGGTTGACTTACAGGAAATAGGGTTGTTTTTAAAAAAAACTATAGTTAACTGAAAAATTTTAGCTTTTGTTAAAGGAAAATAATCTAAGTATGAAAGGAATTAATATACTTGAATATTGTAATGGGTACAGAGCCATCTACAGCCATCTATTAGAGTGGGAAACATCATATACTATAGAAAAGAAGAGAAATTTATCTGAATTACTTGCTAAAAAGATAATTTTTTATAAAATTTCTGTTTACTTGGAGGAATTTAGCACAGAAAAAAAAATCTAACTATAACCAAGTAAGTAACAACAGGTTTGTGCTTAAAAATAAAAATATCAAGGTGAAAGGATACAGCTGGAGAATTCTGAGAAAGTAGAGTGTAGGATCATGAAAACAAAGAAAAATGCTCCCAGATCCTAAAACCTGAATGCGTTTATAAACCTTTGAATCCTTTCTACAAATAGAACCACAAACAAGAAACTATTCTGGAGAGCAGACTGGGACAAATGTTTCATGATATGTTGCGGCTTGCTTTAAGGTAGAGAGGGAAATAGGTGATATTAAGGACTTTCTTAAAGCAGGAAAGAAAAACTCATTTCTTAAAATGTAAAGAAGAAAGAAAACAGGACAAATATCCTCAGAAAAATAAGACACACAGAAAACTAGTCCTAAATTAAAGTACTAAAATCTGAGTCACTGAGGTGCAGTAGGAGAATGTAAAATAAGAAATCAAAAGACCCAGAAGAACAAAGATACCAAGGGAATAGAAAGCTATGGGTCTGGGAAATTTCTCAGGTTCTCTGACAAACACGGTACTGTGTCACAGATTCACCCAGATCACTCTTTGGGTAAACAGGAGTAAATAATCTCTTTTTTAAAAGGATGGAGTAAATTTCCACATATGATGGAAAGCAGTAAAAGCCAGGAATATAAAATTAAATATTGCTTTAAATGATGAATAGTAATGGATGTGAGGGAAAACAAGGAGGGAAATAATTTCAGATTAGCTCGGCATCAACTAGGGTTAGGATGCATAGGATGCTATACAAAAATGAGAGTAATATGAAAAATACCAAAAAGAAACACAAATTTTTATCACATTTTATACTGCAAAGAAACATTATCACATTTATTCAATGCACTTAGTATTACAGTTGATGATTATAAACAATTTATAAAAGTATAATGATGTTCATAGTATCAGAGACACAATTATGCCCTGAAAACCAAAAGAATAATAAAATAATACATGTTGGGACAGATTATCTAAGGCACAGTTTCATTAGAATCATTAAAGGATTCAAAGACCCCACAAGATGGTTCCATAAGCTGGAGAAAACCAGAACTGTTCCGTTACAAGAAACCCACGTGTTCTTAAGAAAAATGCCAAGCACAGACATATTAGACACTAGACCATATAAATAGGAAAAGAATAGCTAATTAATAAACTAGCACTACCTGTTAGTGTTTTTTTGTTTAAAAAACATACTGCTGTATGTAAAATAGTCTGTGATTACATTCAAGTCAGAAGTCATTTAACAGGATAACAGTAGCTACTCATCCCCAGGCAAGGTCACCTCCCACCTTTTCTTGATTTCTTAGGATTCTTCATAAATCTAGGGAAAGACATGAGAAACCTAACTCACAATTCATCTGAATATTCAAGAACTGCACAGGAAAAATCAGTTTTAAAAGGAACAAAGTTTTTAGAAGTAGTTAATCTGAATATTAAGCCTAGGCATGATGTTTTTTTTTCTCTACCACCCATATACAGTCTAATATGTTCCTATGGCAGGACTTTGCATTGACTGAATTGCTGAGGTGGATCCACCTACATCATCTCTGAAAAGGAGCTCCAGAAAGAGACCAAAAGGCTTCCAAAGCTTCTGTTAGTGACACTATTAATAATAATAATGATAATAATTGTAAGAAACATTTTTTTACAGTGAACTCAAGGCAAGAACAGAAGACAAATTGGAAATGAAAATTATTTCTACAGTCAACTGTCTGCCTACCCACTGTGTCTTTCTTGTAGGCAAGCGAGTCAGAGGCTTTCTGAGTCACAGCAAACTCTGCCTTTGACCCCTCTAGGCCCTGCTGAGTTATTTTCATCCCCTCAGAAGCCTTCCTGTTTGATCCTCTCTCTTTCCTGTGGTCTCTCAGTCTCTGGGAGCTGCACACTCCCAGGTTTATGTTATTTCCACCACACCCTGAGGTCTCCAAACCTTTCTGCCCCAACATGCTCATTTGCTCTCTAATACGTAGTGTCTCCCTCCCACCCAGGGTTGCACCTGACCCAGTCATTTAAAGGAGTGTAACAGAAGTGGTAAAAAAAAATTGCAGAAAGACTGATCATCTCAGAATGGTGGTAAAACCTTTCTGTGGTCATTTCTCTATCCATAGTCATGATCACCAGTCTAATGTCTAGTGGTCTGGATGGCATTCAGAGCCAAGAATTCAAAAATAAACAATATTTGTGTAGACTGGTTAGATCACTGCTGTGCTAGCCTTAAGGGTAAAATGATTGTGCATATATTTTGTAAAACAGATAAGAGAAAGTGATGAAAATCAAACAGATAAGAAGATATGATGATGTGCTACTAGGTCAATGGTGAGAGGTAGACCACAATAATTTTCTCACCCTTAGGAAAAAAGAAAAAGAAATCAAGCAAGAAAAGTAAAAGAGAACAGAAAACCTTACACAAACAAATTGGATCTGAAAACCTTGCATTTCTGACTTGTATAGGGAGTTTCTGTACTAGTGAATGGAGCTTCTTCTTACAGATTTAAGTCAGAAAATCTAGGCAGGGCTGGCTTCTTTTGTTTCTGCTACTTGCTACAGAGAAAGCAGTAAGGCAGGTTTTTCATGAAAACAAACAAAGAACGGATTAATGCAAATAATATAATAGAGCATGCTTTTAATGAATGGGTAGGGCTGGCCCTTTATTGAAGAAGTAGAATATCTATTATTGAAATACTCCACAAACTTTTAAATAAATTATTTCAATAAACACATGTATGTTAACCACCATCTGAGAAGTTTGCCACACTTCTCAGAAATTTCCTCTAGAAAGATAAGAAGCATAACATCACTGAGCTCATACTGTGCAATCTTCTGTAGTCAGTTGGTTTGGGATTCCCTTCTCAATTACACATATCCCACAGCTCTTCTGACAAACATTGAAAACTGCAGTGTGAAACCTTAGCCAAAAATATACACTGAAAGAGTCTTGAAGTTATATAAGAACATTGTTTTCTCATGGTGTGTTGGGAAAGATATAAATGCATTCCAAAAGAAATGTTAATAGATTTTTTTTATTAATAAATAATTAAATAATTGTGGTGGCTGTAAATTTGCTGATCATAATTCATGTCCATCACAAAAAGAAAACCAATAACTGAATAATATTTTTCCTAAACTCCCCAAAATCTATGTTGCTTGTTTCTCTAGAAATACTCTATGAGGATTTCAAATATACTTACCTGGAGCAAAGAAGGGAGACACAAGAAGGGAATTCTTTCCACCCTTCACGAAAAAAGCTTTTATGAAATATTTCACAGACAATACCCCAGTGATCTTCAGCTACACTCTCCAAAACATTCTCTGTTGATAGCTCTGGGGAGAAGGACTCCAGCCTGGGGTTAGTACCTGAATTCCCATATCTCTTGAATGTTAGTGACTAGAATAGCAGCCACAATGCTGCCTGTTGCAATAATTTTTACATGCATATGAACATGCCACCTAAAGATATTAATTTTGTGCATAATGACAAACTGATGTCTTCAGTATTAGCAATGCAGATTATGCATTGCTCCATGGTCTAGAGAAATTGTACCCTAGAAGGGAACACATGCAGAAGCGTTGCATGCAAAAGAGACAAGTACTGATAATATGGAAGCTACTCCATCACAGAAGAGTACAGGAAGGAGGCAGAAGACAAACAGTTGCACAGAGTATGGATTCTCCAGTGCCAGAGAGGAAAACTCCCTAAAACAGGGATCTGTCCCTCCATCGAGTTACTGAGCCTCATTACAGAATAAAGTGCCTAAATAATGGATAGAATCTGGCCCATAATGATTTTAATAAAACATGCATATATACAATGTCTCGCATATTTTTTATCCTGTTCCTTTTGCACCAGACAAACACTGGTTTAATTTCATTTAGTTTTATTAATTAGTACTGTTTTCAGGAATACATGTGGACAGTTAAAATAGTTTCTTCCTCTGCAGGCTTTCCTATACTCAGTAATAATTAAAATCCAAAGGCCAGCTTTTGAAACTCTTCCAAGACACACTATTTCCTTGCCACCGTGGAAATGTCAAGGGTGCACAAGGGTAATTCTTCAAAGAACATCAGAAAAAAGGCAGGCTTAGGACCCTGTCAATAAGAAACTAAATTACATATTTATTCAAATAACCAGTATGAGAGAGAAAACTCAAACTTACTTAAGTAACTATGCTTTAAAAAAAACAACAAAAGAGCAAAAAATTGTCAATGCAATGATAAGGTCAAAACAGAGACAGAATTGTCATATTTTAGATATTTTTTCCTTCAAGCAGTAGTAGAAATAAATCAGATGAATGAAAGCAATATGATTCAACTATATGATTTCTACCTCTATCTTGACATCTACTATCAAAATAAAAATTGAAAGATATTAATAATTTTTTTCTCATTATTAAGCCAAGTAACAATTGTTTCTCTATAGAAAGTTAATATGTAATGTCTTCCTGATGAATTTGATTCTGCCTCCCATGAAAACTATGAAAACTAATTCCCACTTCACAACTTGCCATAAGCACAATATACTCCTACAGAACCACAAGGATAGATCACGTAAAAATTAGAAAAGCCTCTTACAGTCTTGTGCCAGGAGACATAGAGTAAGACTAGAATGAAGATTTGTTTTTAATCTTCCATCAATCAGCAACAATAACAAACACAAAAAAGCATACGCTGTAACTTGCTGTAGACAATGGTAATGTGATTTTCAACTGCCTTTTATTACTGGTCAAAGTAGGTATCTCTTCTCAGATTTCCATCCCTGATGCCATTTGATATTTGAAGAGAACACTGAAAACATGCTTATGTAAGGGAGGGCACACACCACTTCTGACTTTGGGAGGTACATACAAAACTATTTCTCAAACCATTTCAAGGATGGGGATTAAAGATGGGGCACAGAATTTTTCTAAAAGGAAAGAAAGGAGTAGGACTGATTTCAGTAGTCCCAGACCTTTTAAGAGCTAGAAAAGTGGGACAGGGAATCATAGAATCAGAATATTAGGGGTTGGAAGGGACCTCTAAAGATCATCAAGTCCAACCCCCTGCCAAAGCAGGATGACATAGGGCATGCGAAACAGGAGTGTGAGAAGTGTGTCCCCAGTCTCCTTCTTCATCATTGTCCTGGTTTGGGTTGTTCTGCATGAGTTTGAAAGTGTAGATGAAGATTCTCTCTCTAGTGTAAGAGCCAAACTGGAAGGAAATATTTTCCTTATATTCAACTTTTATCTCACAGAAATAGTTAATGTTTTGCTCTCAGTCCTCAAAATATCTCTCAATTATGACTTTGGTCTTCCGATCTTTGCCTGCTAGCAATTCATGGTTGTTTCCGTGAGAGTCTATTAATGTTCTCACTGGAGTCAATAAAGGAAACAAATACAAAACCCCAAAGACTTCTATTGCAATAGACATGAAGATTCTGACATGTAAATTCGACATACAAATCAGTCGCTTCTATCTATCAGTTGATTATTTTCTTTGCATTCCTTTGAGCTACCTCCAATTTCTCATTCTATTTCTAATAATGAAGTGATCATAAAAGCATGCAATGTTATAGATTCACTTGAAGTGGACAGGGAAAAACAGCCTCTAAGCAAATGGTTTAAAACTGCTAAACCATTTTTGTCTCCTTATCACATGCTTTTCTGTTTCCTACTTTCTACCAGCTATACAGGTATATCAACTTAGTCTTGTTTGTCATAAAACAGATTACTTTATGTTTGCCTTCTTTACATCATGAGTGTATTGATGATGTAAAGGTGATGTAAACTGTTTTTACCTCACCCTCTTTCTGGTTTTACTGGCAATATCCGAGGGATTTTTCAGTTTGCTTCACCACAGGTATGTACAATCAATGTGTTTTTTATCCCTTTTGCATAAACAATTCAAGACATCATTAAATACAACTGATCCTAAAGGGAGATACTGTTTACAAAATTTGGAAAAATAGTTATCAGATAAATTCTTCATGTGGATCACTATTATTTTCATATTAAATAACTCACGTTTCAGGTATTATGAATTTACAACTCTAAAAGCATAGTGAATTTTAACTTACAGAAACTTATTTAAGGCAGTACAAAGCACCTCTGTTATGGGAAGATCTGACTGGGTTTTTTTTAGTCATTACAAACAGCAGAGTGCCTGCAGTGCAAATAGAGCACTAAATAGTTCACTTTGTGATGCTGAGGAGTTCAGTTTGAACTGCTAATTTACAGTATTACTCTAAGGACTCCTGGCCATGTTGTAAAACTGAAAGCTCAAAAGCTGTGTTTTCAGTAGAGGGGTGGGGGGGGGACGGGGGGGGGGGGGGGAAGGAGAAAAATAAGAAAAGGAATCTTTGATGAATATTTTCTCCACATTCAATGATTTTTTCCCTATCATTTTCAGTTTAGGGATTTTAGTTCTTTTTTTCCCCAGTATCTTCAGAAATTAGTTATAATTTTCATTAAATTTTAAAATGGCCATCAGTCTGTTTTGCTAATTCCTTAGGTGCTTAACTTATTTCTTATTCTCATGCATTTTGGTTTCTGTGCGATGAGACTTTATCTCAAGAATATTTCCCCACTGTGACCAAAAGGAGTAACAGCAATGTTCAAAAGTTATTTGATGAAAATTCTATATCCAAAAATAAAATCTGCATTCCTAACTCACCAATAGAAATTTCCATGGTTCTTGGCTGATCAGACAATACATTAATTATTGCTAACATCTTTCTTAAATATTGAAGGTATTTATGATTATAGTTACATAGAGTTTTGGAAGAGTTAACATTTTCACCACAATAAAAATGAAAATACGTAGTATTTTAAAACTCAAAGATGCATATGCACATATATATGTATATTTTATATATATATTATATGTGAGTGTAATTACATTTGTACTGAACTGGAGTTAAAAAGAGTGTTTGTGACTCAGAAGAATTTGACTTGCTCATTTTAGGCCTGACCTTGTTTTGCATTCTTAAAAAAAATTAAATTATTATTTTTCCCAGGCTTTACCTAGGTTTGTAATTCTACCAAATACCATTACAAGCAACAGTAATAAGACAACTGTTCAACTATGTGTCCAGCTCTACAGCGCAAAAGAGATGAACAACCTTTAGCAAAGAAGTAAGGCATTACTTACTGTTGACTGACCTTTCCCTAATTGTGTATGCTTTACAAATAAACCTCAGGGACAAAGAAGGTAGGAAGGGCCCTCTTCTGCATCCTTACAAAATGAGTTTCTTTTTAAAGTGAAACAGCATTATTGATCAAAGCAAAGGGTTACACCATATGTAAAGAAGAAACAGCTGGCAGTCACCTTTCTGTCACTCACTTACACACTTGCACACAGACCCACACTTATTAAAAACAGGTCAGATCGGATTCCAGGTTCACCCTGCAAAATTAATGACAACCTTGCAATAAAGTAACAGCATGAATTTGAGCCTTGTAATACAACGTGATTACTAGCGTTTTTATTAGCTGGGTTTGAGCAGCAGGCAAGGCCGGCTGGTATTTGACACACAAACAGGGATGTTACCAGGTGCGCTGCTCTAAAGTGTCACATCAAAGTCGCAGCCCTGCTGGCTTGGTTTACACCTGAGCCAATTAGCCTGGGAGATCAGAAGAGGCTGAAAAAGAATACGTCTTCTTATTTTTGTGCTGGAGAGAATCACTTGATCCCAAGTAAGATGATACAAGGAGAACAATACTAGATAAAGGATGGCAAAGGAGGAAGCGGGCACAAGGCAAGGGAATTGGTGAGAGGCTGTGATAAGAGGACTATCATCAAATAAAAAGCAAAGTGGAAAGCAAAAGTGTCATATGCCTGTCCCTCTCTCAGTGTGTTTGTCAGTCTTTTGTTGGCAACAAAGGGGCTAATTGAAATGAAACAATCTCCAGTCTGTTTGCTGGCACATCAAATATGCTGTAAGATCTGCTGGTTCTTGCTCCTCCTGAATTATTGAAGAAGCATGGCTTCTAGAGAAAAAAACAAACATGTGTGTGTATCTTCAAAATACACCGGGGTTTTTTTTGGAGGGGGAGGGGGTGTGGTGTTGTTGGATTTTGGTGTTTTAAGTGCTCTTTTCTAGCTTCCACAGATTTTGTTTAGAGTATAGCAATAGCAGGCCTGTACAAAGAATTTAGACTGCACTAGTTAACTGGAGTACACCCATTCCAAGTTAAGTGTCCAAGCCTGAGCCTTCAGACTCTTTGAAATGTCTTTATGGTGACAAATTCCATCTTTTAGTGCAAGGAAGCAGGTTTTTTTTGGCTGTAAGTTTTGCCTTATTTTGCTTTATTTTTTATATGAAAACAGTTTAAGAAAACAGAAATGAAAATTATTTCAAGGTCACAAAATCATAAAGTATGCTTTTTTAAAGCAGTTTTGTTTAGCATTGGCATTCTCATTACATAAACATGAAAAGCAAATGCTGCTGTATATTAAGGCAGACTTAAAAAGATCCATCATTCAAATAAAAACTGACCTGGTTGAAGTTGAAACACTGACATAATTGCAACAGGTGTTTGCAAATGCTATGCTTTAGTATACATCAAGTTATATCTAAACTTTCCCCAAATTAACCAGAAATCAAAAGAAAAAAAAAGAACCAAACCAAACACAAGCAAACCAGACAGTACTGGAACAATTCTACATGGAGAATTAGGAGAGTGTTAATTAAATGAAAATTGATCTTTGTAGGATATTGTAGGTAAATAACTTTACTTTCTGAAGAGATACCTACCTGAAAAAATCATTACATTTATTCTCAAAATATCTTCTTTAGAGCATAGATTTTCAATATTTAATTATAGCTATTATTAAGACCAATTGAAGTCAACAAAAATTCCAGATTGAGTGATTCTGTAAGACTAGTAAAGCAGCTTCTTACACCCTGGTAAGAGGGGCAGAGGAATGAGTCCCATGAAGGGCCAGCATTTCTAGTTGGACATTCTCTTTGTCATACAATGGGAGATGACTTCAAAGAGCTGAGACTCAAAGCAGCCATGTGGCAAGGGAGTGCACTAGCCCCAGAAGCTGACAATATTTTCAACAGACACTCTCAGCTCGCCCTCAGCAAGGATGGACCCCTGTGCTCTTAACAGTGTATGGGCTAAAATAAGCAGTCTAGTTTCTGCTGAGCTAGCAAAGCTGACTTTTTCCCTAGACTGTGGTCTCCAGACAAATATTTGCTAATCCTTTCTCCATTCTTCACCAAGTCACCCAAAGAACAGCAACAGCTCCTCAGGACTCCCTGAAAAAGTGTGGTGCCTAAAACCCATGCCTGAGATTTGTGTTCTCAAGATCTCTGGTTGCTGGAAAGCTCTATAAAAGATGCGTGCTCTTGCCCTAGCCAAGACTCAGTGTGAGTGAATTATTGTGACTATGATCATATCTTGCAAGTACCTAATTTTCTGTACCCTGCAGTGCTTTGACTAGCGATATGTGGAAAAGAAAACTCCACAAAGTCGATCTCAGTCAGTGTGCCATACACCTAAAGTGACACAAGTCTTTTCCTTCTCAGTCTTTGTGGGTGTGGGCTCACCACTCCAGCTGTATATAATGGAAAATTAGGTACCCGAAGAATCCTGTGACACACTGCACTGTAAATGAGGTGGTTTTATATTGTGAATAGCAGCTCTTCCCTTGGCTTTGGCACATATAAATATCTCTTGTCTTAACAGACCTGGCACCTTCTCGGGAAAGGTTCTAGTTCTGTTAGGATTATCTCCTTCCTGTAGGAGTTCTGTTAGAAGCATGGATATGTTCTCGATGTATTAGATAAGGCTAAATCTAAGGCGTGTTTAATAATTAACTAATAACATTACACAAAAGGCATTGTGTAAAAAATCTGAATTAACACTCATTTGATTAATTGCAGTCAGTTCAATCAAGAGTTTAATCTATTTCTCTAGTATATAGAACTGTTTATTTATAGGTGTGAAATATGTTTGCTTTTTTTTTTTTATTACTTGCCACATGTAAAGATACTTGTGTATTTGCAATTTCTTTCATAGAAGTCTTTGAAAATAATTTATTATGATCTTGGCTTGAAGGACCTGAAAATATAGTCAAAATCTATCAGAATAAATTTGATGTACATTTATTTTTCAAAATTTAGATTTTGGAAATATACAAGTATTTCACTTTTCTCCCAACAAAATGTTACTATTACACATGAGTATTGCATGCTTATCTTCCCTCCAGTAACTTTTCATTCATTGGCCAGAGTCACCCAAATATGACAGAGGAGTAGACTTGTTGGAGAGAGTAACTCCTACAAGACTTGTCAAAATAGACATTGGTAGATATTTATTATTGTTCCCACTCAACAAAAGGTTCATGTGGAGAGAATCCACACAGAAGGGAACCCAGTAAAAGCTCCCACTCTGGGAAAGTTTCAATCACTCTTCCCATCAGAGACTGAACCTTCTTAAATGCCAACTTCATCAATCTTTGGTGTGAATCTATAAAAAGCATTCATGCTTTTTATGCACAGAGAACTACTTCCATACTTTTTTTTTTCTTCTTCTTCAGGCTGTTACTAAATCTCCCTTTGTTCTATTAACTTTTTTCATTGCATCTAAAACAGAAGGGTGAGAGGAGATTGAAGTCATGGGGAAAAACAAATTATGAAAGAGAGTAATATGTCCTCCAAGAATACTTTAGAATCTCAAATGTAAAAAACCATTGTAAATATACAAGTTTTCAACAATTTTAAAATTTCATGATTTTCAATTCATCACCCAAAAAGTATCCAGGCAACTCCAGAAGTGGTTTCTCATTACATTTAACACTACATTTTCACAGCATGTAATTCTCCTTTCTGCAAGCAGCCTGCTTCATGCTACTCAAACCATTTAGTGCTAAAAACTTATTTTTTCAGAGTTATTATTATGTTAAAACTGTTTACCTGCTGATTGCTGAAGTTATGAAGTTTTATATCACTTCACTTTTAGTCACTACATTGATAAATACATGTAGCTATGTAATATTCATGTGTCAATATCTGGTATAAGTCATGGGGTTTTTTGTTTTTTTTTTTTTAATAGATTAAAGACAAAATAGAAAATATATTGTACTACTGCTCAAGTAGGGGTTTTTTTTTTTTCCAATATAGTCTAAATGAAGAGAGAGTGTAAACAGCAAGATCAGGTTGGCTGGAGTCAGAACCCTCCCAACAAATCAATTAATGCTCCTCTACTCCCCTTAATGCTTTTAAATTAGATTAACAGAATGCTGACCCTCCTTTAATAAAGCCTAGTTTCGCCCTGTGGTATGCATCTAGATACTAATATCAAAGAAACAAGCCTGACAAAGGGAGGATAAAACTTACCAGTAGGTCTTGGTTCCCTGCTATTAGGATAATTGCTCAAGCTGTAGAGATGTTAAATTATGTTAAATATGCAGACTTTTTTTTTTTTTTAACTGACTGTGTATGGAAAGATCTCACTGGCAGAAACTTCTATGTATTCTCTGACTGTTCCATTTTAAAGAGCTTAAAGTTGGAACTAAATAACAAACAGTATGTTTTCAATAAGATGTAGTAGGAAAAAAACACTATATGCAGACAGTTCTCTATTGTAACTGTTTCTGAACTGTCATATTTCAAATGACACCAAAAACCCTCAAAAGTTCCAATAACATAAAGAAGACCCAAGAAACAGCTGAAAATAAACAGCTGCATCATATATGTATGTGACTACAACATTTATAATATGTACGACAAAAAGTATAATGGATTTGTTTTCTGAAAACAATGCAGAGATTTGGAAAAAGACAACATAGAAGTGAAGTGCCAAGTCCAGGAACTCAAGAATTGCAGTATTTCTAACAGTTATATCATCTCCACAACTGTACAAATAAAAGAGTAATTTCTTTACCTTCTTTGTGGTTGCAAAAGCTTTTCCCTAGAAACATTCTTACAGTACAAACTAGAACTCTGTTCACTTCACTGAACTTGTGGTTGTGCCACACTGAAGTCCCTGCCATCTTTCTATGGAGTTTTTTTTCGCTTGGTACAAACATTCTCTCTAGTATTGACTCATTCAATAATGGTCCTCACCTATCTGCAGACAGTACTAGGGAGAATGCAAAAATTCTAGCCACAAGCTCTTTCTCATATTTTCAAAAAATCTGGTAAAAGAGATAATTGATATTTTTCACTGGTAACTTAGAGTGAAGGGTGATTATCACCTGTGAAGTCCAGACATGTACACAGAAAGCTTAGTTTTCTTCTCAGTGTTATTTTCCTAGTTAGAGATTGTCTATATGAACAAACGAGCTTTACAAGTGAAAAGTCAAGAAACTGAAAAAATATATTGGTGAAAATGTAGTTATGAATATTCAGCTTAAATTATGTTGGTGATTTTTTTACATCATTGGAAAGACAGTTCAAAATGGTGGCTTTGAACAGATGTTTCTAGCCACTTTCACACACCTTTAAAAATAACTGGCTGGTAGGCAGCCTCAAGCTATTTGTCAGACTAAAGAGGCTGATGAAAGAGACCATGAAGCAGTAGAGCTCCCCAGAATTCCTCTAATGGCTTTCAGAGAGTTCTCGCTATTAACACCAGTACTGGCTGCCTGCTGAGATAAAGATATAGGATCATTAACCCCATACACTCCCAGCCTGGATTTATCTCGCCAAACTTTGAACGTTTAATGATGGGGCCTCAGTTAGGAATCTCATCAACCGTGTTTCTCTTACAGTCAATAGATAGACATGCTTACCCTTCGGAAAATTAATCATATCTTAAGTGGGATCAAACACTGCTGGAAGCCTCAGTCCCTTCTCCCTGAGCTGAGGCAGCCAAGGACCCCGGGCTGTGTTCATTACTGATTGCCTAAAGACTGGACTCTGCCTCCTCCTGCCACCTCAGGAGTACATCACACTGCAGCCTCTCTGGTACATCCCTTTTCTTTTTCTTTGCTGAAGCTGATCTGAGTTTTCCTTCTCCCCGAAACTTCATACTTTCTCCTACGCTGGAAGTTTCTTTTCAGGACCGTAATATCACCAGTTCTTCACAAAGCTCCCCTTTACTGCTGTTTAAGTCCAGCTTTATTTTCCACTTTGGTAGGACTTTCAGCCACATACAGATCCCTTCGGGTCAACACTGGCTGTTCCCTGCTGGGTACTGCTGTTGGCTCCCCAGTCAGTACCTTGCCTCTACAGTGTTCCTTGGAGGCTCCAGGCTATCTCCACTGACTAGGCTTGAGGACTTCCAGGGAAGTTTAATTGCCGAGTGTGACATGCTGTGCTGTTGTATTCATTATTTGGCTCCCTTCCTCTCTGTGCAGTGGTTAGAGGAACATGCTGTCCGTTTCTAAATTCATGACCACATAATTTAACACTGCTGCTTTACACTGCCTGTGGCACATCTGTATTGGCACAACCTGACTAGAAGTCTATTAGCTCCTTGTACCATTAATTATGACCCACTAAGTTTACTTGACAATGATGGTTGGTGTTTGTAAAAGTGCATGACAAGAGGATTATTTGCAGGGAGTATGTCAGATAAGCATCCTGCATTTCTTCCTTAAGCAACCTATGAAAGATGGTATGATGAAATAGAAACAGTTGGATACATTTTAAATAGTCATACATAAACTTATTTCCATCAGGCTTTGAAACCAACCATGGAAAGATTTGTAATTATATTAAAAAAAATATTTCTAGCAGTTGTAAAAAGCAAGCTGAAAAGGAAATAAACTATTTCTAGAGTGAAACCAAACTATGTGCGAGGAAGGCAAAAGAACTAAGGAGAGGATGCTTACCAGCTCTCCCTCACTCAGACAAAAGTAATATTCACTTGTAAAATAACACCACCGTATAACCTAATCATTTATGATCTCTCAGAAGACAAATGGCATACATTGAGGTGTACTATGGGAAAAAAAAAGGATTTCACATACAAAATTTATGCTCATTTAAAAAATTCTTGGAAAACCAACCCCACACAAAAAATTTAGTTAAACCACTACATTAGCTGCAAAGACTGAAGTTAAGATGAATATTAACTTCTCCTGATGTCCTCAAATCCTGGTCTTCCCTTTAGGGTTTTCTATGTTATAGAGTGAAATGTGGTTAACACAGTCACTAATGCACTTAACTTCCTTATTCCCCTCTGGAACATATTTTACTTCAACAGATGTTTTCAAAATAATTAAATGGTGGTGAACATGCATTATTGACAATGTCTGATGCCACACTAATGCACTCCATGTTTAAACATTTGTCACCAGCAGAGCTGTGTGTTCAGGAATGTTGTGCTCTTTAAAAATAACTTCTGTAAAATATCTGTATTGTAAATGTTAAAAAATAGGGAAATTCTCATATCTGCTAAATATTAAAAAACCACGAACCCATTCTGTAGCCATGGTAACTGAAGTTTAACTCTTTTCATTTGTATGTTGTCCTTTAAAGTAGAAGGTAATGCACCTCAAAGATACTGTCTTGAGCCACTATGAATGAAGGCATTTAGCCCCTGAATTATGAAAGAATGGTTATATTTTTGTGAGAAATTATGCAATGGCTGCTAAAGATTTTCTGGTAAAGGGAAGAAAAGCATTGGTGGGAAATCTATGGCTGTTATTAGTTATACAGTATTGTCCACATACCTGTACACTCTGAAGAGGCTTCCTTTTTTTAACTTTTTACTTATACTTTAAAGAAAAAAAGGGAAAGGAAAATGAAAATTATTCAACCTTTGCCGTTACATTATTACTTTCTCTAAAAATTCAGGAAATATCACTACTGTACTGTAATAAAATTATATTAGGTGTCCAAGCTAAAATAAAGTGAAGTTAGACTTTTTCTCTTATTAGGATTTAATGATATTATTATAATTAAGCTTCTCATTAATTTTTTCATGCTTTATATTGAGTTACTGTCCCCTGCAGATTTGAAATGAAATGATCGTATAATTACAGCAGTCCGTTTTTAAATGAGGATATTTGGAATGTAGGTTTGCACCTAGGGTTTTCTGAAATTATAAATCATGAGTAGAATTACAAGACTGCTCATTTCTCCTGAACCTCATAATTAGAAAGGAATACAGAAAGAATATTATACTTAAAATTCATGGATAAAAGTGTCCGAAGCCCAAGTAGAGGCATAACAAGAGTGAATATATATATATTTGTAGATATGTACATGAACATGAAACACAACTAGTACTGAATTTGCTACACTTAATATTGCAAAAGCTATATACTCAAAATTAGCAGGTCTCTCATCTCTGTCATGTCTCTGAGACTCTGAAACTGAAGGTATATTAGACTTGGGATCTTTTAATTTTTCTTGTGTCCTTTGCATCATTGTGATTCTGATAAGGTAAATATGTGAGAACAAAACAGTGATTTAAAAATAAGATTAAGAAAATAATAATAATACTTGACAATAATTATTATGTAAGCTTAATAGATAACATATGGTACATTTATCACTTGGACATATATATTCAAGTACTCTATCCCTGTATGTACATGCTATGAATTACTCAGAAGCAGAAGAAATTAAAAATTAAGCTCTTGGATAAAGTAAATGAACCATATATTCTGTCTCAGATGACAGTAATTGCAAGGAAAAAAAAATCAAAATAAAAATCTTCCTGAAAAACTGTACAAAACAAAAGACAAATGTCAATTATCAGGATTGAATACAATGACTTTGCATGACATTCCTGTACAAAAAAAAATCAGTCTTGGAAGACAGTGTTTAAAGCACCTCATAATAACTACTATCAGAGCAGATTAATGTCCCCTAACTAAAAAGTAGGCTATATTAAAATCACACAGTCCATATCAGACTTCAATCTGTACCTAAGTCATACAGAAACCTGAAGGAACCTTGAAGAAAATTCAAAGAAGATTCTTTCCCTAAGAGATAGGTTAAGTCAACCTAGTTCATTGCTGAAAGGAAAAATAATGAAAACAATGAGGAAGTAGGAAATATGCAGAAACAAGTTAAAACAGTATGAAGGAATTAGGAGAAAACATCATTGCAGTCTCTGAAGAAATTTACAGTATACAAGAAAAGGAAACCCTTTAAAGAAAACAAGAGAGTAACACTCTTTAGGTCTTTGAGAAGAACTTGAAGTAAATATACAACTAATAGACATGGAAAAAATTATAAAATTTGAAACAATGAAAAAGAACTCTGAAGAAAACCAAAGCAGAATAGGACAAACATTTTAAGAGAGAAGAGATAATACTCCCACAGTAAAATATACAATTCTTAGGGAAGCTAATGAAAGTTTCTGACACCACTCAATAGCATCTTAATTATAACTGATATGTGAAGCCTTTGTTACAATGTGCTCTTCTGTACCTACTGTGTTTGGGTAAAATGCAACACCACTTTCAGTCAAAATACGAAGTATAATACACATGAATATTGCCAGCAATAGTGTGATATTAGCACAGAATTTAGTCCAGTTAGGAAAAAATGCAGTGGCTTTTACTTTGTGGCCATAGCTTTTCTACAGGGAGCAAAAATTATCTTCATAAACACAAGAAGTCAAAAGTACACTGTGAAATCCTTTTGAGACCTCACATGGCATCTGGAAAGATAGGTGGAAACAAAACAATGGCTGTCTTAAGAATCCAGATGACATAAAGATTGCAATAAAAATACATATATCATAGGCATTACTTGTTCAATGAATGCACAACAGAGATATCAGCTAGTGAACTGGAGACTGTATGGAAAATACAGATTAAAGCAATGCCAATTGCTCTGGATTCTCAGGGACCATTGGCCAAGATGCCATGAAGAGCACCTTCACTGATAGATGGGCATTGCCATCAATATCCAACTTGTGTTAAAAATGTTAATAAAAAAAAAAATTCTTCCAAGTTTCAATAAAGCCCTGAATGAGCACCTGGGCACCAATCTGAATAAGAAATATTGCCAAACACAGTCCATATCAGCCCATGAGATTGCATTCTTTTGCTTAGAGTTCCCCAGAGGGTCACGTTGAAAAACAGTAATCATCCCTTAGGTCCTTTCATTCTCCACTTTTCCTTTGTAGAGAAGGAAAGACCGTGGTAGAAGCATGCATTGTGTTGTGGCTGTGCCTCACATCTTCTCAGCAAGCAAAAATTAGAAGTATTTGTGTTTTTCCTTTCATTTCAATGAGTGATAGGACCAGAGAGACAGAGGTGTATGAAGCAACCTTTTAGTGTGCAACAACAAATTTAAACATGTCTCACATTTTAAAGATTAGAACCCCTAACTCATCAATAGCATGTCAAATGTTTCAAAATTCAGGCCAAAGTTTGGAAATACAGATCATAAAAGTTTTAAAATGCACAAAATATTTCCAACTGTCCCTTTTTCATCAAAAAGTCTCTTCTTCAGACAGAAGACTTCAGGTCAATTTTCTGTGTCAAGTTATCCTTCTTAGTGGGAGGAAAAGGTTATTTCTGTCATTCAGTTCTAAATGTGACAAAATGCACAAAGTCCCAAAAGAGAAAAAGGAGAATAGAGATTGGGAACATGTGTTTTTGTTGACATTCTCAGAATACAGGGTAGCTGGGCAAAAACAGATGCCTTTCACCAAGCAGCTCAGAAATACAACTAATGCTGTACCCTGGCTCACTTCACAGGGCGCAGGCAGTCTCAGTGAGATGGTGTCCTTTGTCTCAGCAGGTCTCTAGATTAGATGGTAAGGTAGGAATCAGATGGAGAAGCCACTGAAAACATTGCACAGAAAGAAAAGATACATAAACTGGAGTCTTAACATTTATTCAGGCTAGTTCAGAGGTGGTGGTGATGCTTTAACAACATAACGAGCAATCAGTCTCAAAATGAAAAGCAGAGTGACATAATGAAGGGGATGCTGTTAAATTTTTCCCTTCTACTGCAAGTGTTTGCTTTTTTTTTTTTCCTTTTCTTCTGAATATTCTTAAACAACAATAAAACCCAGACCAATCAAACAAAGAGAGATTTCAGCATATTGACCATTCATGTTACTGTAACAAGATATTTTTCATTTGTATTTTCTGGTCCCACACTCCTGGTTTTATGAGACTATACAGCAGTAAAGTTACACATATAATAGGCCTCCTGTTTTTTTGTGTGCATGTGGGTTTTTTCCCCTTCACTATTCTTATCTTTGCCTTCTGTTCATGCCTTTCCTATGGTTTTATTTACAAAAGAGATAGGACTTCTGAGCACCTGTTATTATAAACAGGGGATAGAAGGAAGAATTTCCTGTGTGTATTAGGTGGTCCACTCTTCAGGTAGATAAATGAAGATGAACTGATGAGCTAATACAAAAAGGTTGGTGATGCAATTCTAGCTCTATCTCAGATTGGCAAGGAGACAGTACTGAGGTGGAGATGGAAAGGTGGCAAATCCTGCATAACAGCATATAACTCCTTCTGTCCCACTAGGGTAAAACAGGAGTGGTTTTCAGGGAGATACACTTCTTCCTGAGGCTATATACTGACTCAGATTTTATTTGCTCTTCTCTAAGTTCAAAGTGAAAGATGTATGTATTTCCATATTGTAATATATTTTCTCCCCTCGCCATCCCCCCCCCCCCCCCCTTTTTTTTTAATATTTATTTTAGGCTTTCATTACAATGTGTCTTTAGAATAGTCATAGCTCCACTAACAGAGCAGGAGATCTCAAAAAGGAAAATAATTTTCCCAAGAAAAAGGCTAAAAGACAGACTAGCCAATAAACATTCTTTCTGTGTTTGCTATCAAATTCTTCGCTCTTATATCTTAATCATATCCAGCATAGCACACAGTTTTTCTCCTACTGGTTTGTAAAGGAGGCTTATAATTAATTTATAAGCACTCCTAATTAGTACAGACATGCAGGCACTGAAAAGCTCACATGATGACTAAGCTCCCCTTTAAAAAACTTCAAGTTCTCCAGATTTGTCAGGAATGTATTGCTCTAGCACAAGCTAATTAAAAATCACAACTTATTTGATAGTTGGGTGTAAAAATAAAACAGTGACAAATGATAGAAATAAACCTGTGAGTTAATCAGTTCTCCAATTTTAGCCTGAGCTTAGAGCAGTCCAGATACTTCTGATGTATTACAAAAGGTCTGGAAAAAGATTTGGTCTTACCATTGCTCCCGCTAACCTTGATGGAATTCCTCTCCACTGCCAGCTACATCATGTGGCCAGGCCAGACCCATCCTGAATGCTGAATTAGTTTCCACAAGGAAGGGAGCTGGAGGACAGGAGCACATCCACCTGCTAAAAGCAGCACAAGTGTTGACATGTAACAGACCTGCAGAACAAACCTGCGCTATGTAACCCCTTCACCTCCGTGTGTGTGGATACCACAGCTGCGTACACACCACTGACACCAACTGTAGGTGGCATTCATTAGTGAGGGAAGTCAAAGCTAGGTGTTAATAAAGAGCGGTTCATCTTGAAGTGAAGGCATCCCAACACTGATGCTGATGGCTACAATGCAAATCACCTGCTACATGATTGAAGGAAGACTTTCTCAACACTGTTAAATTGTTAGAAGTGGTGCAAGAGGAGGTCAAGATGGTGTTAACAATGCAAAATGAAATGACTGCTGTGAATATCAACAATATGCAGAGCAAGTAAGGGACAGCAATAGCAATGAGGGATCCTGAGATAACTGACAACAAATAATGTGCCACCCCATCCAACTTACAGAGGCCAAGACTCAAAGCACCCTAAATTTTAATGGTAGTTAAAAAGAGATTTAAATATGCATACCTATATCACACCATTCTTCAGTTTGCCTTCCTGTATTTGTTTGAATCTCTTTGATGCCTTCATGTGACATCTTCAGGTGGGATTTTTTTCTTCCACGAGAATAAATCTTTGAATGTTTGCATTTTTATGAATGGATGCTGAGATTCTGACACTGTTAACTGGGCGTAGGAGATGGGACTTTTAGCAAATACTTCTGAAAATCTTACAAGAATCGTCAGCCTTTACATGCAAACAAAAACTTAAATTTTTACATAATTTGCTACTATTTCCCATTCCTTGGACATTTTTAATACTTTAGTGGCTTCTGGTATTCCCAGTATAACCAGTAGAAAGGTAATGTCTGTGTTTTAATTCCCCCATCTGATTAAATGAAAATACCAGATCTAGGATTGTATTTTGCATACAGCTTTTGTCCCAGCATAAGACTGTAATAAATCAAGGGCTTATTTTCAAGAAAATATATATTTTAGATGGAGATTAATACTTTTTACACTGAATCTAATAATAATACCAAAGTTCCTTAGAGACGTTCTTATAGAAAAGGAGTAAGATCTCCAGGAAGTGTTTTCATGTGTTTTGATATCCAGCAACTTGAATGAACTGGCTATGGTTGGAATGTAGATACGCATGTGAGGGTAAGATGATGAGTTTCCCTTTCCCCTCAACATTACTGGTGAAGACAGTTGTCTTCCCACAATGTGGAGCTACCACACTTACACAGTAGTTTCAGAGGTTTAACTGCTATATGAAACACAGTTATAACAACCCCAAATGCACACTGGATAAATGTTTGTTCCATCTAGGTATTCATAGCATAGATTTTGGCCATTTGCTTCATAAAAATATCCAGTCTGGATGGAAATCAGTAAATGACATCTTCATAAAGATTATGTTCTATAGATTAATAGGCATCAAAGTCAATAATAATAAGAAAAAATTAAAAATACACCTATTTCCAAAAGAAATAGGAGTTAGATTTGCACAGTCTTACATCAGTGTAGGTACTAGCTACATAGTGCTAAACCCCTATTACAAGGCTTATTCCTGCTGTTGGGATTGTTATTCTCATGTTAGGGAACTGGTAGAGGACTCAGTGGACCACCTTAGGTCTACACTCCACTTACTTTACCTGGTATTTCTTATTATTCATTGACTTTTGAGACCCTATAACCAGCCCACAACATATGGGCGCTGCAAAGACTGTAAATCTGGGTGACTGAACCCCCATCTGACTGACTAATCTCTGTCCCCTTCTCCACAGACCAAGGAAACAAAGTTCTGCATCAGTTTATGCTGCCCTCTTTGTGGCTACTTTAAAGCACAGTACTGCTTCCTTTACTCTTAAGACAGAAAATGGGACTAGTGCCTTAAAATTTCAGTGTAAGGGAAGCATCTTGACAGCTGACCCATACTTCAGAAATACAAGAAGTTCTCTGTTAATATTTATATTAATTATTTGCCTTAGTCTAAATTCTTTTTTGTCTTGGTCTAAATTAGAGAAGTTTTTTCTGTATGATGGAAAATAACAGGGGCAAACAGAATGCGAGGTGAGTCCTCAGTAAATTCATCACGGTTTATCTCTAGAACAGAACTTGCAGAGAGCTTCAAGGCATTTTTTTAATTGATACCATTATCAAGATAATTTTCTTTATAAAACGTTGGGTCAGAGTGGAAGGGGTATGTAACATCATGATATCCAGGGTGCTTCTTCAACATGCTACTGTTGCCATAGATCTTTTACAGGTTCTTTATT
Organism: Todiramphus chloris collaris; assembly: GCA_025345505.1. Lineage (NCBI taxonomy): Eukaryota > Metazoa > Chordata > Aves > Coraciiformes > Alcedinidae > Todiramphus > Todiramphus chloris. The sequence continues at coordinate 2,679,690 of JANVCC010000319.1, forward strand.
TCCTGAATGTAATCATGCCACCAGGTTGTGAAAAATGGCTTCACTATTAAGCTCTTTAGAGTTTCATATGCAGGTAGTAAAATGTTTTATTTATGTTTCCTTGACAGGTAAGAGTTCTGTTGGTCTGAAAGGTGATTCATGTAAATCAACCCAAAAGACCGCTTGAATATTCTCACTCATTTTAAACAAAACATATTTAGTTTCAAGTCATTTCTTAAATAACCATAACTCAAAAAAACCCAAACAAACCAACCCACAACAAATTTAAGCAGAAGTAAAGTACTGATATGGGGTTTTTTTATTCACCCACCTATCCATGAAACCAGACTTTGTAAATGGAGCGTTAGAATGCTCTTATTTATAGAATGGTTTTGCAGTAGTAAAGAAAGGTGCAATCTCCTCTCTGATTCCAGAGCAGAAAATTGCTATGGTGTAGCAAACCAGCTGGCCTCGTTGTGGCAGATCCATTATTCTGTTTTGGAAATCTAATCTTCTGAGATAGTCTTCTCAAGACTTTTATCCTTTGACCATGACCATCCCTGGCACAAACCAGTGCAACTTTACTGAAATCAAGTCAAAGAACTAATAACTGTATTAGCACTCATGCTGCTTTACTATACTTCTTATGTGATCACCTGAAAATGTAAACACCTTCATTGGCATTATTCATTTTTAATGTATAACAAAGTTTTTGCTTCTTTTCCTAACATCTGGATAGTAAACCACCCATGTAAACCTGCAGTCTTTATCTAGCTGACTTACTAAGCTAGCCACTTTTTTTTTTTTAATCTCCGAAAGTGTTTAAAGTAAGCTATTTTTCATCAGACTATTAAAAAAGATAGTAGGATCTCATCACACTATTTTAGCTCTTACTCTAAGAGGTTGCTCTCCCACCACGCACACAAATCTCTTCTTACTATAAGTCACTACTACAGCCTCTACAATGTTAAAACCAAAGCACAGACTTCAATTTCTAAAACATTAAGCAATTAGGGAAAATATCTAGTTAATTAATGTGACATCTTCTATGCAGGAAATACATTGGGCCTTCACCACTAACCTCAGGAGAAAGGAGATCAATCCCACAGTTGATTTTTGAGAAGAGATTTTTGATCATCCTTAAAGTTACAAAGTATGTTTCCTAATTCAACTGTGTTAGCAGAGCACAGCACTCCTAAGGCTGCGTATCCCTTTGTCGTCCATGGGAAAATCATAGTTGCAGCAGAAAAATGAATATATTTGCTGTTCTCCCTCTGCTTTGGAGAAGAAATGATGAGACAATGTGAGAAATCTGGGAAGCAATACATAACATGCCTCCCGGAGAACTGCAAGAATCCCAAACTGAACATCTCCAGCTTTGCTGTAGTAGCTATACTAGTAAAGAGATGCTGATTGAGTGAATTCGGCTAGCTGTCTCTGCCATTTTAAGAGCAAAACTTCCTACAGTTCAATTATTCGCAACAGCTTTCCATAATATCACTGAGAAATAAATTACCAGCGTCCCTGCAAAACAGCTGCTTTTCCTGTAAACTGGCGGAAAGACTCTTTAATGAACATTTATGAGCCCGTCAGCTGGAGCGATCCCTTTCCCCTGAGCAGCACGGCTGCCAGGGCGGGCTCCCCAAGAGGCGTTCTACCTGAGTGCGCTTTGCCAGATTGATGAGCCTCCTTCCGACAGTTGACTTTTTATGTAGAGAATTTGTTTGGCATGCGCAAGCTGCTTACATCAATATATTATTAAAAGGGGAGGAGGGAAGGGGCCGCGGACACTAACTTGTAGCCGTGCTGCAGCTTTTCTAGCTGGATTTGTATATAAATACCTAAATCTTTTAATCTTGCATTTCTTCTTTCTTTTTTTTTTTCCCCCAGAGAAGACAGATACCCATGCAGTGGCATCTTTCCCAAATACACGTCTCTCTGCCTATTTTCTCCTCCCTAGCTGCCTCTCCTCTCTCATTCTAAGCAGCCCTTTTTCCCCCTAAATTCTCAATGGTCCTTAGTACAAACATGCATAGAAAGGTTACTCAGCGGGTTTGCATAGTAAACACAAATGGATATTGTTCTTGACATCTTGTGAACTTGTCTCTCTCCCTTGTATCTTGAGAGAACATAGGACCTACTGGGCCCGTACGAGCCTTGCTGCATTTTTAATGATAGTCCCTGAAATGCGGGGGAGCAAGATGTTGTCACCTCGGCATATTTTATCCCTGATCAAACATTAGTTGGCAGCTGTTCGAAACTTGTAACTCTGTCTCATCTACGCCGGCTGCTGGCTTGGTGGCAAGAGTGCAAAATCTCACCCAGTTTCTTCTCTTTCGCATCTCTCTCTTGCTCCCTTACCTACACCTTGGAGCCCTGCTCTCCACTTCAGCGTCACAAAATAATTTCCATCAAACTTCAATACACAGTGAGGAGAGTTAGCAAGGAGACCATCCACCTTAGGAAGTGATGTTTACCAAAATCGGGGGAAATATGTGAAGACACTAAAACATTTATAAACACTGAATGTAATTTCATAAGCGCAGATAGCAGCAGACATGAAGGCATGTTCTGTAGGGTTTTTGTTGTTTGACTTTTTTTCCTGATTGGTCGTTTGGGTTTAAATGCTGGTATTTTTTGCTCTGTGTTTTTTTAAGATTTTTTTTTTTAAGAGCATAGTAGTTGTTTCTGAGAGGGTATTCACTGCTGCAAAAGCACCAAGGAGAAGGAATCTGGCAGGTGTTTACAATCTTCCATTAAAAACCAATTGCTTAAGCCATAAATGCCACTGCAGACTGATTTTGACTGTTATTTTGATGTTTTTGAAAAAGCATGATTTCTCTTTGCCAGTGATTTTGTTATGATCTGAGGATCTTCATTATTAAGCTGGAGCCACATTATTTGAAAGTGTTCCTTGTTAATATTTGAGTGTTGTTCAGCAATTCTCCACTTGCAGGGAGAAGATGAATGCTTTTTTAAATGGTACTTTTCAAGTCAGTATAAGAAGTAGGATTTATGGAAGCAATCTTTAATCCTCTCGTTACTATTCTAGATTAGAAAAAGGAGTATAAAACCTCAGAAATGCCATTTAATATATCTGGCATTCACAAAGCATTATATAACACAGCTTCTCCATTTGAAGCCCCTTTACTACATAATTATGGGGTTTTTTTTTCCTGATCCCAAACAAGAAACATTTGTTCTGCTGTCAGATGCCTTCCTTGAGTATCATCTTGGGAAATGACAAAATTACTCCTGAGAGTTACATCTTCACTGTCTACAACTTGTTACTGGTTACCAGTGAATGCTATTAGTAAATGTCTGTTTTAACAAATAAACTGAATTTGTTTGTGTACATGGCCACTGGACATAAAGTCAGCTTTTATGCAAGGACATTCAAAACAGATGAGACTGTTGGAGACACCGTAAAGACTTTGTTGCAATTGTCATCTTCTTTCTAAACTGCACAGGCCAATGAAATGTTAAGCAAGTTTATAAATCTACGGAGGATATGTTGAGATCATGAATTGCTTTGGTCAAAATTTAAATCATTTTGAGTATTATGTTCTCTTCTCCTCACTGCATTAGGGAGAGGTGGCAGGGAGGCTGTGCAGTACTTGAAAAGGTAAAGAAGGGCAACAAGGCTAATCCAGGATTAAAGAAAATGAGCTCTGAGGACAGTCAGAGATATCATAAAACCATATGGCCCAGAGGGGAGATATTTAAAGTGGGAATCTTGGAAGTGTACACACTGCCAACTCAGGTTATTTTTTTTTTTTCTGGATTTGTACATAGGCAAGGCATATATAAATGCAAATAGGAAAAAGGTAGTTAAGGGGATCACAAAAATGTAGTACGCCTGGGATCACAAAAACTTCACTGTAAAATAAACTCAAGTACAGTGTTCAAAAGAGGTCTTTGCTAAAGAAAACCAGGCCAGACTTATACAAACTTGGCAGTCAACTAACTCTCCCTCTGACTTGTTTCACAAATACAGTGAAATCATCACATTATTTACCAGATTACTATTTCCCCCCACTGTATTTTTGTTTCCTAACAAGCATTCACGATTTTGTCCATACTCTGTTTCATCTGTTCTCTTTTTCACTAAAACAATAACGTCATCTTCAAGGAGATCTTACATGAATGCTTTTTTTCCCAAGCTTCAAAGCAGATATTGCCAAAGAAATGTCAATGAAAGTGCCATTTCTGAGTTTACATCTGCAAAGGCCCTTTTCAGGGAAAGGGAAAAAAATCAGAGGAGTCTGTGGGCAGAGCTCCTTTCACATGCTGTATGATTACTTGCAGTGGAGCCACAAGAAGAGAAAAAGCAACCTTCTCTATAAAGTGTCAGGGAATAAAGGAGTCTAAGATGTGCTAACAGACTATTTTGTCACTGAATTTCTAAATAAAGTGAAGTCATGTGAATTTGAACAGCTAATAGATGGATTAGAGACCCCCATTATTTATGGTACTGTATGTGAACTCCAACAAATTTACTATGAAAGAGGCAGTCTGTGCCCTAGAAGATCTGCCTCGAGCCTGGCAAAATGGGCCACTTTATTTGAGCCTATACCCAAATGGTATAGTACTTGTTGCACTAGTAGTAATGCAGGTGATAACAAAACAAGCTTTTGAAAAGCTCTTCAAAAGACCGTGTTTCCCTCTGACTGACTGATCTCTTAGACTGGTTACAGTACACACAAGCATTTCACAGAGAAGGGTTGAATTAGATGAGTTTACAACCCAATTCAGACAGGTCTCATGCCTTCTCATCCATTTGACTCCTTAGAAGCCTGAGTGGCAGTCTGATGAGGGATTTGCAGCCTGAATTCCCAGGTTCTTCAGCTCCTGCAGTTTGGCAAATGGTTTTGTGTCATGATGTGCTCAAACACTCCCAGACTGCACTGGAGCTCTCAATGCAGTCTCTTCCCCTTCTTAGTCACAAGTATACAAGACATGTAAAACACATTGCAAATCGATTCTGAACATGAACAAAAGTAAAAATCCATTCATACATAAGAACCTATTTTATATAAACTTGTCTATAAGGAATTAAAAAAAAAAACGAAACAAACAAGAAAACCAAAAATAAAAACAAAACCAAAACAACCAAAATAACCCAAACCAAAAAAACACACACACACAAAAACCAACACAAAACCAAACCAAACCAAAACAACACCAAAACCACTTTGTTTCAAAACTACTGAAATGTTCTGCTTTAATATTTTGGCACATTAGGCAGATGAGGAAAATTAATGACCATCTGTATACAAATGTGACAGGAAATTGAGGCAGAAATAGAAATGTTAGTACTAAACAAAATCATAGGCCTCTTATTTATTTTTTATTGTAAGTTCAGTGATTTCATGAAAGCATCAAATGTTTAGACAAGTAATTGTTAAAAGTTTCATGTGGCCGTAGTACTCTACACATCTTCAGGTAGCTAATATGCCATGAATGAGCAAATCACATTGCCAGTGGCGTAGGCAGAGATGCTGGACAGTTTTGATAGAAGGCTTTGATAGTGCTGGAGGACAGGCAGACTCTGTGCATGACAGAAATGTACCTGATGGCTTGCCAGAGAAGGGGATGAGGTTTAACAACATGAGAACTCCCTTCCTCAGTTGTATTCTATCTGTCAATAAACCCAATGTTCCTTCTAAAAAATACGCAGGCGCTTGTTCTGATAGAGGGCAAAGGCATATTTCAGATTGTTTTGTTACCTCTTGCAGGGAAACCCAAATCCAGGCCACACAAATGAAAGCAGGCATAGGTTTTTCTAAATACTGCAAGTGAGCAGTCATTCAATTATCAGAATGATCAGCTTTCCCTTCATGTCTCAAGTCAAAACTCTCTACTTTTCTGTAGTCTATGGTCTCAGTATGGGGCAGCTGCATCAGATATACAACACCCTGGAATAAAAGCAGACTAGAAACACCACTGACTCTGCCTTCAAACTCGGTGAGTTTGAAGAGAATTGAGAGAAGCAGATTACGGGGGGGGTTGGACGTTAGAAAGTTACACTGTAAATAGTATAAAGGACTCCAATCTCATTAGTCATGTCAGGGAAATAAATTTGGCATTCAGAGTGTCTTAAAAAAAAGCTTGGCCCATCCCCAATTTGCAGCTGAGGAGACTGAAGAGGAGTCAAGGGAGACTATCTCTGTAGAATGACATCATGGCTGACTCTGATAATTTGATGGCTACTCCCAGGTCTAGGAATCATGGCAGCTGATCCAGATATATCATAAAATGTGCAATACATAACACAACAAATCAAGATAAAAGCTTTCTCCAGTGGACAAAATACTCAGCCTATCACTACAGTGGTGTCAGGTTAAAGTGTGTGTCAAACATGAAACATTGTTCAATGTAGCACATCACAGCTGAGCAGGAGAAAATCTTTATCGTAGCCTTCATTTTCCTTCCTTTTTATATCCGATTCCATAATATAAAAGCTCAGATATTTTTTTCCAAAACTGACCGGAAAACACTTGCAAATTCCAGAGCACACTGCAAGTCTACCAGCTTGTTGCTTTAATCAAATAGGTTGCTTGTATATTCATGTAAAGGACATACTCACTGAGCTTTTCTGGATTGATAAATCTTGAATTCTTACTCCAAATTCTCTAATCTCCAGGTCTCCTTCCCTGGAGACTTTCAAGACCCTCCTGGATGTATTTCTGGGTGATCTGATCTTGGTGAACGTGCTTTAGCAAGGTGGTTGGACTAAATGATCCCCAGAGGTTCCTTCCATGCTGGGATTCTGTGAGATTGACCCATCTTCAACAGAGAGATACCAGGTCACGTACATTTTCTCCACTCCTATTGCAAAGCCAAAAAAAATTGGGAATGAAAGTTATGGAAAAGGGAATGAAAATTGGCTTCCTCTATGTATGAGGTCTTAGTCACCAGCCTCTGATAGGCTTCTCGCCCAGCTATGGTTTAAAGATCTAAAGGACAGGAGATACCATCACATCCTATAAACAGACTGGTCCTTACAGTACGATCAGTTTTCTTTGATAGTATCTATCCCACCCAGTGTCTTGCTTAACTGAGGTCACAGACATCTTTGGGGTGCTCCAATGCCAAGAGTACCAGATCAAATAAACCAAAAAATAAACCAGGCAGCTAAAACTGATTCGTATCAGGGCAGAGTTTTCATCACAGACAGACCTTTCTCCTTGCACCACGGTACCCTATGATTCAGACTCTTGCTACAGCTCTTTGAATTCCTACAAGACACCTATTCAGTGGAAGAGAAGAAGAGCAACACTAGATACCACTTGCCCTGGTTCCCCTGAAGTTTTATGAGATTTGAGTCTCAGCCTTTCCTGCTGCTGTTGAGTGTCAGTGACCCTCCTCCCTGATTCTCAGCTTCTCTGAACCCCCCTTCTTACAGAGCTCTCCCCAAAGGTTGTATATAAAGATAATGCATCTGCCTGTGAGCTGTGGACTGTTAGGCAGCAGAACACACCGGAGTTTAGCATTACATTGATCCCACCTACCTTGTGTACGCCCTACCTTGCACATTAAAATGGCCTCTGATAATGAGGTCCTTGTTAATGAGTGATAAATCTTATACTGTGTTAATTTATGTCAGCATTATGTGTTTATAAAAAATGCAAGTACACTTCCCTTTGGGTCTTTTAAAAGAATTTTTTTAACTATATGGGATTGATTAATGTTAATGGGATTAATTTGCTTCATCTATCAGTCTTCTTCATTGTGTGGGCCTTAATCTATAGGTACACACTGCAAAATAAGACAGAAAGAAGCATTTACTATAATCTCAATTCAGAGTGAATGATTTGACAAGTTATGTAGTGGGACTCATCATAATAGTAGTCAAAAGGAAAAATTTTCTGTCCTTTTCTTTAAAAAGCCATAAGAATGTGAATTCCTATTCTTGCTTCTTTTCCTCTTTTTTTTTTTTTTTTTGTCTTTTTGGTAAGGGTTGAGGAGGAAAGGATCTTATGCATAATTTAATTACTTTGTCTTTCTCCCTCAGGTCAGTATATTATATTATATTGAAAAGTAATTATGCAGCGAAAGTAAAATGTCAAACTGCAGATGTCTGGTAACAAGTAGTACAGATGTGAACGATTCTATTATGTGCCATCTTGCAGACATCTTTATACCTTTCCTCTGAAGCTTCACCCTATGTGCTTATACGTTTGAGTATTTATGCACCCTGGATGAGATTTGCTTTTTTTTCCCCCCCTTTGCAGCATCTAGATCCCAAGCTGGGTTGCCTTGTTGGCAATGATTGATTACCCAATATCTAATTAAACCTGATCCAATCACTTATTATGCAGAGTGGAACAAACAAACTGAAGTCGACTGTCAGACCTGTGATTGATGATACTGTCAATCCAGCTTTTGTTGCGTCTAATGTCCTGACGCTTGTTACAACCAGCCAAAGCTGCGCTGGACAAAGCGTTCTGTCACTCTTCACACAAATTCACTCCCCTCCCCCCTACAATCCTCTCCCTCTTTTTTTTTTTTTTTTTTTTTTTTTTTTTTTAAAGAAAAAATTATTGAGAACAGCAGAGGTTCTGTTTGGGTTAGTGTGTACAATGAGATCAAAGTCCCCTAGAGATCCGGAGTCCTTAAGTGGCAGGGAGTGGAAGAAAAAGAGTATGTGTGTGTGGAGGGGGATTGGCAGGAGGTGCACTTGGTATGGTAATGAACCTACCTTAGGGAGAGTGACAGATATGACATTAAAGCAAACCTAGCAGGGTAATAATTTCTTTTCTATTGTCTGCCAAGCAGGATTCTCTTCGCAGCTCTCATTTATAAATTTTTCAGTTTTAATGTTTTAATTATTTAAAATGCAAATAGGTTCCCGAAGAAAGAAGCAGAAAATACAAATTCCCTAAACAAATTCAACTTTTGAAGTTGCATTCGCACATTGTAAATCCTTTCTCTTGCGCCTTGTATTTAGCTTAGGTTAGTTAAGTTTTGGGTTATTTGGTTCGCAAATTTTTGTGAGACAAGGATTAGTCAAACTTTTTCTAGATATTCATATTGATATTTTAGCAGTTCAAGACACTTTTTTGTTTCGTTTTGAGAGCATGTCAAATAAAATACCGGATTCCCTCAAGATTCAAAGAACTAGTCAGAAAAATGCAAATAGGTTTCTATATGATGGTTTATTTCCTGACATTGCCCATGTTTCAAATGCTCAGTTGTAGTTAGATATTAGAGAAATCCACATAAAGTGATGTTTCCTTTCCCTTCACAAGTTTAAAATATCTGTTTAATCCATCCATCCATCCTCATATAAATTGTTTATACTCAATGTGGGCAAATGTCAGTGTGTGTGTGCACATGTGCATGATTTTCATGTGATAATTGGAAGAAGCAGTAAATGTATTTTTCAAAACCTTTTACAATTAATCATCTATTTGCAATTCCATCACCTGCTTAATAATCTAGCATACAATTCAAAGATTCCTGAGTCACACACGGCTTCAAAGAGTTGATATTGAAAACAAAGTTAAAATGCAGGAAACAAAATCCAATAAGATTTTAAAAGATTTAATTTCAAGATAGAAATTCCTTGCAACAGTTATTTTTTTCTGGAATAAAAGGAATAACAATATCCAGTTTGGAATGCTGTTTTCTCTAAATAGGTGATATCATTGTAAAGTTTGTTTCCTTTTCCTGACAGCCAGATGCAAGAGCTCTGCATATTTGGCCAAAAGGTGTTAAAGTGTCTAGGTCAACACATTTTAGTTAGATATATCTTCATGTCTAGCAATAAAAATGTAGATTGGTTATGGATATTTTAAAATACTTTACCCCTCCATCCTATCCTTTAGATCTAAATGGTGTAGCACCTGGGTGGACATGTGAGTTCATGAAGTCGCCCCAGCATCACTAATAAAATCTCCTAAATCATAGAAAAACTATGTCTCTGTAATAAATTAGGAAGAAGCTGGGTTATAGCAATAGTTCGCAGATTGGTTCACATAATGGTCAAGGTGGGAAGTAACATCTGGAGATTACTTGGTCTAACCCCCTTGATCAAGCAGGGACACACAGAGCCAGTTCCCCAGGACCATGTCTAGACAATTTTAGAGTATCTCCAAGGCTGGAGACTTTCTGGACAACCTGTGCCAGTGCATGATCACCCTCACAGCAAAAATGTGTTCCCTTATGTTCTCACAGAGCCTGTCATGTTTCAGTTTCTGACCATTGCCTCTGGTCCTGCACTGGACACCACAGAAAAGAGCCTGGTGCTGTCCTCTTTGCACCCTCCCCTCAGGTATTTATATACATTGATGAGGTCCCTGAGCCTTCTCTTCTCCAGGATGAACTGTCCCAGCTCTCTCAGGCATTCCTCACAGGAGAGATGACCAGTCCCTTCATCATTTTAGTGGCCCTCTGTTCAACTCTCTCCAGTATGTCCATGTGTCTCTTGTACTGAAAAGCCCAGGACTGGACACAGCACTCCAGGTGTGGCCTCATCAGTGCTGAGTAGTGGGGAAGGAAAGGAAGTTTTACCACTGGCACTATGTGATGGGCAATAATAATACATCATAAATATACAGCTTCTGTCCAAATGTGTAGCTAGCCTAAATATACTCACGAGAATCTCTGCATATACCTATATTTTTGTGAGAGGAAAATCTGATCAAATGTGATAGCATTTAAACAACTTCATCTTCAAAGTCTGTAATATATACAAGGTCTTGCAGAATTTTCAAGAGAAGTAAAATAGTCAAAAAGGTATAATACAGCCTTTATTTGCTAGCAAAGGCAGACAGTAATGGAAGTAAACTAAAAACTGGGAAAGACCAACAAAAGAAAAAGTGTTTTGGAGGGTGCTGAGCTATAGAGAAAACAACCATGTGGACATGCAGTACCATATGGTGCATGGTGCTCTTTACCTTAGTGCTCACAGCAGTCACAACAGAATCAGGTTCTCTGTTTTGATGGGAGTTTTTCTTCCCGAATAACTACATTGCACTAATGGATTTGGAGGAAGGAGGAGAAATGGGATTTGTGACGCATACCACTTGCTTGCACGTAGACCATCGGCCTCTTAATTTCATGCACGACTTTAAGGAGAAGGAAAACATATGTTTTTCTTTCATATGCCATGATTTCAACCTACACAGAAATATTCTTCAGACAAACTGAGGCACAGATTAAAAAACACTAGAAGAATTTCATCAAATGTCTAAATATTTCAATGAAAAGCTCATCTTGCACAAAACATCTGGTTAATGCAGGAGTGATGTCTATCTAATTCACACTAATATACATAATGAGCAAATCTTATGAGGCTGGCTGAATTACATTGGCACAAATAGCAAGAGAAACAAGCCTCTGTCATTCACTTGCTCTGTTGCAGAGCTAGAGCTAACACAATCTGCAGGTAGGGCTGATACCCAGCTTACCCATCTTACCTAGTTCTAATTTTATGGCTTAACTCTAGCTACACATCCCCTTCTGTAGTAAACTAATAAGCATTATACTGGTCTCCATGGTGGGATAAATGGGAGGAAAATCAACCCCTAAATTTTTCTATCATGCTGAAATATGTGTTGTGAAGGAAAAAATGGGGGGGGCAGACAAAGTCCAAAGAAACAAAATAGGTTTCTCACAGCATTAAAAATAAATGTTTTACATCAGGGCAATAGGAGGCTAACATTACCAAAGTAAGCTAAATTTAGTCTGTGAAAGGTTATCTTGGGCAAGCACTTATGGTGCATTTCTCTAAATTTTCACTTCAATTAATCTCTAGAAATTCAGTGTCTGATCCCAGTGACAGTAGCCTCTGGCTTCTTCAGAACGACTGCCGAGGAAAAATTATCTGACACATATCAAACAAGCAAGAAATGACACTGGACAACATTAATCAAAACTTTCTCATTTCCTGAAGAATTAAGCATTAAATAATTAATTCCAGCACTACAGGCAGCTGTAAAAGAGGCCTCGTGCCTCCCCGCTGGTAAGAATTTGTCCTTGTCTAAAAGACTAGATTGATATATTTATTATTTATCAGATTAATCATGGCCAAGAACATTATAGATTGGCAGCCAAGCCCAGCCAGTTATATTGCAGTGGCCTGTTATTGGAGCTTCGAAAGAACCTGGTACATAAGCAACATTCAAAAGGAGAAGGGGTAGAAAAGTTTGCCCTCAAGCATTATTAAAAAAAAAAAAGAAAGAAAAAAAAAAAAAAAAAAA